>VZTV01046542.1:0-34141 GCA_013400875.1 Anhinga rufa
CACAGCTCACATAGGCTAAGGTTAACCTCAATGTCCTGGTCAGTGTCCCTTTTCTCATTTAATGCCACTGCTAATTAAAACTGGCATGAGTGTTTGCAGCCATATGTGGGATGTTGCTGAAAGCCTGCTGACTGTTGGCATACCCCGATATAATCACTACCTGTACGGTACTGCTTGGTTTAGTTTAGTTCAGTTTTGTGCTGGGGGCCCTTAGCAATGGGCTCTTATATTTACCCATTTCCTGTGGGTCTGCTTGCAAGTGGGGAGGTTCAGTTGCCTCATCAGAAAGTTGGTGAGCTGCTCGGCTTTTGGTCTCTGTGTCTGCTTCTCCAGCTGCAGCAGAACCGGTCTGATCAAGCTGAAAAAGATAGAGCAGCTAACACAGAGATGCTGGTCTTCTCCCCAGGTTTGCCTTTACATTTTGCACATCGTGCAGGTATTTGTATTTGTCATGGCTGGAAAGAGGAACTGCGGCGCAGAGCCCTTCCTTTGTTACAAACAGGAGGATGGTATTTCATGGGAGCACAGCTGTGGTTTGAGTTCAGCAGGTTGTACAGTAAACTTATTCCTCTGAAGTTACATTTAGGTTCAGGGTAAAATGATTTTTTCCTTCCGAAGCGAACGAAAAGCTTCCTGTCTTTGTCTAATATATTTTAATATATTTTATGTCTTTGTTTTGAGTCAGTAAGTGCCAAGTGCACTAATGATTGTATGTATCCAAGAACAACAGGAGCATCCTATAGATTATGTCCCATATCTCGTCTGCGTATGCTATTTCCATGGAATATTCAGTGATGTGACCCCATCAAAAATACTGTATACAATTCAAGTCATCTGTGTGCCCGAATGATAAATTCAGTTTAGAATGGGTACAGAGAAGACCAGAGGAATGCAGAACCTGTCTTGTGAGAAGAGACTTAAAAGAGCTTGGCTTGGGTAGCCTAGCAAAACAAAGGCAGAGAGAGGATCTGATTGCTTACCATAAATACTTCAGAGGGATAAACACTGGGGAGGGAAAGGACTGTTCAAGCTACAAGACAATGTTGCCACAAGAATAAATGGGTATAAACCAGCCATGAGTAAAGGTAGGATGAAAATTAGAGGAAGAAGTTCAGAGCATGAACAGGGTGAGATTCTGGAAGAGCCTGCTGCTGAGGGTAGCAGGGGAGATCCCCTATGGGGGTTGGTGATTTCTTTCCAAGAGGAACTACACCACAACATTGTAGCCTGTGACACCAGGGGCCTGGATTTGACAACCGAGAAGATCATTTCTGTTCCCAAGTCCCTGTAGCCCTATTTAGTGCAAGGTTTGTCTTGTACAGATACGCTGGCAGGGCTCCTTTCCCCTGCTTCCATCTAAGAGGGGTAGATACCAGGCTGTGACTTGCTTTTCTCTCTGAGCATCATGCTGCTGAGATTAGAATCAGGACTTAAAAGAAGATAGAAGAATAAGTAACGCTGTGATCTTTCAGAGGATGTTTTATTTTCATCTCTATTTCCTTCCTCACATGTGTATGATGCAGGAAGATTTTGTTCCTTTATACGTCAATGTTTTTTTTCTGTCAGCTTTTTGGCACGCAAAATTAGGAAAGAAATTGTCATAGTGTTAAACTAGAGACCCAGGGACCGGGAAATCCTCCTGCTCTCTACGTGTAGCAGTACAAGGCTATTCTTCAACCTGAAGGGGCTATAGAAGGCAACACATTATGTTGGCAATTGTTGCAGTGAACGCTGCATCGTCTGGCAAGAGGCTCAGCTTGATGTGGGTAAAAAGTGAATTTCTCCTTTGTGCCTGCATCCTTAGCTCCCTCATGATGAAAATAGAACCTGCTTTAATCTTCCCGAGGCTGACGGAAAGATATCTTGCAGACTGCAAGTCAGCAGTTGCCCACACAATTGTTTGGCAAAATCTATTTTTAAAAGTCCATAAATTCCTCAGCTAGACAAACCAGGATCTAACAAAAAAATATTGTCACTAATGTACTACCCTTTTAAAGAAAGACAATACTCTTCCCTCTCCTTCTTCTCTCTTGTGGAAAAGCTGCCTATTTTAAAAATGTGAGTGCAAAGTGCTTCTGAAGAGTCGCAGCAGGCCAGATGCTGCCCCTCCACTCTTGCCTCAGCAGTGCTTTGCTACTGAAAGGTAGCAAAGGGAAGGGTGCGGGAGCGTGGCGGCGGGGGACTGCTGGCGCTGAGGTCCCTGCAGCAACACCTCGGCAGATCGCATGCGAGCGACCTTCTTGGGCGTGCGTCAGCAGGGCTGGAAATACAAACTAGGAAATCAGGTTAAGCCTCTTCTCGGTTGTCGTTCCCCTGCGCATACCCTTCTTTCATGCTCACTGGAGTGCACTACGTGGGAAGCTTTTGCTGACTGTGGAGTCTGCTTCGTAATTTTTTTCCACTTATTAAAGTTACAGACTCAGAATGAGTTAAAATTGCTTGTCCCTGTTCAAAAAACCTGGAAGATGTAAGAACACGCTGTGCACATGAGTCACCTACACTAAGTACCCTTTGAAAATATAGCCCTGGGCTTTGATGCACAGGCTTGTATTATTTTTCTATATTTTATATCATTCATAAGTGGTTTGCAGGCTGACCTGCTGGTCTTTTATGCAGAAAATTGTACAGATTACCTGAAGTGAATCTGTAGTGCAGAAGTTTGTTTAACTCTCCAGCTTTACACCTAAGAATTTCATATATGAAAGGGTTATTTGTGCATGAATGAGCTTGCACTCCAAACATGAGTTGTTTATGTAAATACCCAAATCTTACTGTAAATCTTCAGTGAGGAAGCCTCCTTTTTGAATTAACATCCCCGCCTCCAAAAAAAAACCCTAAACCCAACAACCCGAAATGAGAAGTGATTATGATAGAATTATGGTTCTCAACGTGTATTATTATATGTGCCTACATTTAGATTCCCAAAGGGACCAATTTACTAATATTAAGTATTCTTGCAATAAATGGGATGTGGTAAAGAGAGAGCTGTATATATTTAAAAAAAAAAAAACAACTTAAGAGTTGAATTTCAAATGAATAATAGTAGCACTGGAGTTCCAAACGAGTGGGACTTTCTCCTAAACCTCTTATTAATTAGGAATTATCATAAGGCAAAATATCTGCATTAATTTGCCAAAGGGAGAATAAAGATTGGTGTATTGCAGTACTAACAAACTTATTCTGGTGGTGCTGCAATGCACAAAACTTCTAATAAATTGGGGAAAATGATGAATTTGACAACAGGCAATTAATGCTAATCTTTCCCTTTGCAGGGGTACATTTTATGCTGGTGTTGTAAGACCAGAATTATTAGCTCTTCTACTTTGCTTTCAGCCATACTGCATGCAGCATTCTGCAGTATGTTGTAGTAGTCTGTAAAATGCCTCCTCAAAACAATGCTTGTGGCTCACAAACGGCAAGAAGCTGAACTTGGGGATGATCCTGTAGACAGCAGTCAGAGTAAGACTTCTTGGCTACTTCTGCCATCCCCTTTGTAAACTCCTTGTCTTCGGCAATAGAAGACGCTTTCAGAATACGTTGCATTGTATTCTTGAGCAGCTCATTGTTGTGAGCCTGAAATTTGGATGGATGTGATTCATTTAGTGAGGAAAAGAGCTAAACACTTACTGAAGCAAATGGCAGTTTTTTATAAAGCTAATTATTCAAATTTTTCTTCATATATAATCAAAATCATGTTAAACTATTGCAGAAAAAAAAAAAAAAGGCCTATAATTTCTTGTGGTTATAATGGCGTCTGGTTAGCAAACTCTTGTTCTTCCAAATATCCAGTGCATGTAATAGAGCATGGGACATATTCAGAGTATTTGTGAAAGTCTCTCAATGCAGAGCTGACACATATCATAAAAATAAATAGCTTAATGTGTCTGTATGCATTTTCAGTGAGGATTTGATTTTTTGAAGTCCTATTGTTCCTATTTTTAATTTCTGAGCTGTTTCAGACTGGAATAGACCCAGGCACAGGGGACACTATAATAATATTTAGGCATTGAATATTTGCAACCTTGGTTTAATTTCTGTTGCCAGTTCATTTCAGTTGGCAGAAGAAAAGATATGCGTACATAAGTATCAGATTTTCTTTTTGTCTTTTTCTTCCTTCCTTCCTCCCTCTTTGCCTTGCCTTGCCTTCCCCTTCCCCTTCCCTTCTTTCTCTGTTTCCCTTTCCTTCCTCCCTCCCTCTCTCCCTCCCTCCCTTTCTCTTCACCCCCCTGCCCCAATTTGAAGTCTTTGGGGTACAAAGTATTTAGTAAACAAAATACTATTATTTTCTTTGTGTATATGTAGATTCAATGTGTAAATATATATAACTCCATGTGAGTTGGCCCGTCAGTGCTGAGCGACAAAACCCAGTGCTTCCTTACCTGTAAGACACGGGATTACTAGAAGAGAATAGCCACATTGTTAGGGGTGGAGGTTAAGGAGCTGGTTTAGCATTATTGTCATGCTCTATCTTGAAATTAATTTCAAAACTAATTATAATGCTTGCTTCTACTATTCTTTCTTACTCATGAATCTAGCAGCACCTCTTGTGTGTGTTTATAGATATGTATAAATTTATATATGCATTTTTTCTTCCGCTGTCCCATCAAATACCTCCACCAAAAGCCAAGTCCCCTTGCGCTAGATGGAAGCATCAATATGCCAAAGACCAATGCTTGTGTATTACCTTCATCTCTGGTTTCAGCAACAGAAAAAGTAACTATCCACATTTGTTTGTGTACCTTTATAGGCCACTGTAAAGCAGTTGCTTGTGTTGTCTTGTGTGTCTGACATGCAATGATTTAAGTATTGCTCTACCCGCATCACCCAGTGGTCACTGGACCATCCAATGGGCACAGAAAATCATGCTCCTGGTCTAGCCCAAATAGCTGAGCTGGGTCCAGGGGATCTTGGTGTGGACAGGGAGAAGAGGAAATTGCCTGTAGCAGGCTGGAGAGAAGGAAAAAGTCTGTATTCTGGGCATGAGCTTTTCAGTGAGGGAATAGGAAGATTTTAAAGGTGTAAGAGGCAGACACAGCCCATTAGGTCTCCCTAGATGAGTAGCTTTCCTTGCAGTACACTGAAGTGACTGAGGGAGGAGAGTGGAGATTTCTGTAGCAAATCAGAGAGTTTCTCTGCCAGCAGCTAAATCCCATATGGGAGCATCAGCTGCACTTCCAGACAGGAGTGGAGTCCTGTGGCTGCTGGAGAGACAGTGTTAGTTCCAGCCTTAAGATTGCTGAAACTCCCCACAGGGCTTTCCAACCAAGAATAAATCTGCTATTCCCTGACACAAACTGCTGAAGCTGGGTCTTCCCCATCTGCACAGTGCCCCTTTTTCCCCTGAACAGAAATAAGGCATCTCTTGCCTTCCAGAGCTCCTGTGGTTCGAACAGGAACTGGTATTTTCCACCGGCTTAGGTTCTGTGAGCTTTGCATATTCTTTTTACCATATTTTGCTCTGCAGAACTGCTCAGAAGATGGGGGACATCCTTCCACCTGGACTTTGCATACATATAGTAGGGTCCAGGACTGCTTGTTGAGTTTTCACCTGCAATGTTACTTCGCATTTGTTAGCACTCTATCATTTTTGCTGCATCTTAAAAATCACTGCAGTGCTCGCTGTGAAGGTGCCCCATAGACGTTGATACTGCAATTTTTAAGGAGCAAAGATCATTACATTTTTAAATGTTCATTTAGGATTCTGATTTAAAGCCAGAAGAAAAACCAAAAAAAAAATCTAAGTTAAAGCAGGAATAGTTCCATGCTAGAGTAGGTGCAAATGGTAAATCATACACTTAGTTACGTTTGATTGAGAGAGTTTATTGCTCACGTGAGCAAAATGTCTAGCCCCAGGCACTGTGCAAGTAGTTACTGCACAAGCATACCACCTGCAGCCATGCCAGAATACCCGAACCCCCTGATACCGCAGCGTTTTCTGTCCTGAATAGGAATTGGAGGTAATGCCAGATTGCGTTGCAGTGCAGTGAAGTGGACTAAAAAGAGGCCACCCACCTCATTTGCACTTGTGCCTTACAATAATCAGTGCTTGAATGTCAGTGGGTGGTGATAAAAGGCTAATTTACTAACCCCCAGTGCTGTGTGCACCCCCTTTCTGCACATGTGGTGGAGATCATAAAGTCTGCAAGATTGCCCACTGTACTGAGGCCTCCATGTTATTTTTACATCTTTTATTTTTTTTTAATTTAATCTTGTATGCTCCAGTTGAGCTACATTAATGGATTAGAGTACAGTGTGATCTTAGGAGAATTCCACTACAATAGATAGATAGTTGGATGGACGGACAGACAGATGCAAGTTTAAAGCACAAGAGGATTTGCATATTTAGTTCTGCTTTACAGCCTCCTTTAGAGAGTGGGATTAATGATCTGCTAAATTATCACAGTTGAGAGTCTTCAGCATTAGTGTGAATGTGTATCCTGCTAGCGCTAGTTTTACAACTTTTCCAGAGACATTTACAAATCTTACTGGGGGCGAGGCAGGGAGGGGAGGGGGGGCATATATGGTTGTTGATAAAGCAGCTGATGACTAAAGGAGAAAAATCAGAAAATCACCCCTTTTCTGGCAGGTCTAAGAGCCTTTCCATCACCCACTGCATGCACTTACAGCAAGAGAAGGAAGAGGACTCTCCAAGGACTGTTTGCTGTTCGAGTACCCAAGATGCTCTGTTAAGCACTTACTGCAAGTTGGCTTAAAGAAATGTCTTCCAAAAACATTTATCTGGACAGGGAAAAAAAAGCTCACAAAGGCAAGTGAACTTAAGATGCCTAGCACACCTTTTGGTCCCCGATTTTAAAGATTTTAAAACAGCAAGCTTGAGCAAGGTGTGCTGCAGAGGATCTGGGGCAAATGCCACTACTGACTGAGCCAGCACCAGCCTCATAAACTTTCCTCTGATCTAGCCATTAAAGGAAAGAACATTACTTGGCATATTTCTTGGTTACACATATTGCATTCCTTGGTCCCATTAAATAATAATGAATAATAAATAGCATAGTTTGGAACAAAATTCTGCACAGCTCAGGAAGAGAAGAGGGCTAACATACCTTCCGCCTCTCGTGGAGGGAGATGTGAGTGCATCCCAGAGCCCTGCCTAGGGTTAGAGGTCTTTAAAAAGCAGGGAGCCATTTCCAGCCATTTCACTCTTGTGTAACACTGGTTTTGACGTGTCAGTAGAAGAGAAAACACACTCAGGCTGTAGTTAGGTAGGAAAAAAGGGTGCTAGCTCCTGAGATGACACCAGGTAGTCTCCCCACGGTATCAAGACTATATCCTTAGAAGTGATTGTTCACAAGAACAATGCAGGAACTGGGGCTACCTACTTTTAGGAAACAAATTTATGCTTCTAGATTTATCCCACTTAATTTAAGGACTTCAGCACGCGGTTGTTTTTGGGTCCCTGTGCAGTGAAGAGAACGAGACAGATATATCCATGAAGTGATTCAGTTTAACTGAGCCAAGAGGTGCCTGTTTACATCCATTGACTGTAGGCAGCCCAGCCTCTGTATCTGTGTCTTAATGTGAGTGCCCCTTTCCTCTCTTCCTTCTGTGTAATACCCAAGAGAGCAGGTATTAACGTAATACCCAAGATACTCGCAAGTGCCAGGGAAAGAATGTCTTTCTATTGTGCAGTTCTTCTCTTTGCTGAGGGTGTCTTGCTGAGTGAGTGAGAGACAGATCACCATTCTTGGCAAGCTGGGGCCTGATCCAGCCACCCCTTTCTGTTGTCTTCAGGACAAGGTCTGGGTGAGTAGGCTCTGCAGCCGGCCCGAGCTGACTGCTGGCAGATGGGTACCAAATACTTGGCCTTTTCTCCCTTTCGTTTTGAATGCCCTGGCTTCACTGAGCTTGTTTGACACAATCCTTTCTGGCTTAATGGGGGGCTAATATAGGGATATGGTAAGTGCCCAGTGGAAGTTTGATGTTACAGAGTTTAGCGTTCACCAGACACTTAGCAGTAAGATTCAAAATCCAGATCTCCTCCTCAGGGGGCAAAACTTGCTGTTTTGGGAGGTGCAGAAGAAATGTGCTGCAGTTTATAAGGACAGAGATAATTCAGGAAAATAAAGCAAAATAAATTTTGGCACTATTTTTCCATTTTCTTCTAACTTCTCTCTAATGCTGTGCTTCCCTTTCATATTTTTTGCCCTTGTTTCACTCATTATCCTTTTTTCCCTTGAATTCCCTTCCTTCACACAGGAGTCCCTTTCTGCATTTCCTTTTCTTCCCCTTGCCCTCTCCCCAAGGTGATACTCTGCCCTAGCCTTGCACAGCTCATCTCATCTCTTGGCAGTCCAGCTGTCCCCTTTCCCTTCTCCGGAGAGCTGCTCCACACTGCGCAACCAGGCTGGCAGCTGCCAGAGCTTTGCCATATTGCTGAGGTGCACCCTAGGAGAGCCCAAGAGCGGAGCCGTAGGCCATGATCAGTCTTGTACCACTGGAACTCTGGCAGGATAACATGATACTTGTCAAGAAGGATGTCTTCACATCTCTTGTAGCTCTGCAACAGATTTCACTTCACCTTTTGTTTAAACAAGGTATTTGTACCATTTCCCAGGTTTACTCAGCACCATCTTATAGCCTGCTGCTGGATTGGGCTTGGTGTTACTAATTATTAGTATTTCTTTAGCATCCCGGAACACCAAGGCACCATTGTGCAGGAAACTTTACATCCACAAACAAAAAAAAGGCAGCTCCCTTGCCTGAAAAAAGAAAAAAAAAAGTATAAAACAGTGGACAGCTATATGGGGAGATCGCATTAACTCCCCCTGAGCTGAACTAGCCTCTGGGTGGTGGGTACGAGTTGCGGTTCACAGGGTACAGAGGAGGCTGTTCCCTGTCTCTGGGGCTGGCCATGGGCACCTTGTGAGTGGGTTCAGAATAGCCTAGGCATTTGTAGCTGGAGCTCTTGACTTTTGTTATATTTCCATTGTTTTGGTGTCTCTCAAGGACTGCAACAACCAGTTCTGTCTTTTTTTTTTAGCTCGATTTCTTGCACCAGTGTCTCTGTTTCTAACATTTCCTTTCCTTCTTTTGACCACTGCAATTTGTCCTTTTTTGCCCTCCCTGCTGCAGATTCTCCCAGCCTTTCTGCCTTTCCTCATGACACCCACTCCCCTCCGCATACCTGTCCCCAGCCCTTGCCCGGCTCCTGTTCCCCAGCTAGGGTCCCTTCCTGCCTCTCTGCTCCTCGTTTGGCCCAGGGTAGCTCACTCCTCCCTGCAGTGCCAGAGGCAGGGGAGAGGCAGGAAGCACTGGTCGAAAAAGGAAAAGTCACCCTGCGTGCCCCCTGCCAGAAGTGCTTCCCTCACCCTGGAGCCAGCTTATAAAAAATGGAGGGGGTGTCCAGAGGTGGCCCCTGGCAGCCAAACATCCCCTCTGCAGAGGACGGGCTGCGGGGTGCTTGGGGGGCAGGAGGTTTTCCACTGCACGTGCAGGGAAGCAGCCTGTAACGCCAGCACACCTTGTGCTGCTGTAAAACTATCTAAGCCAAAGTTCAGGTGAAGGGCAGCCATGTAGCCAGAAAGTCATGTGGCTCTCATGTTGGTTAGTATGTCACTTTGAACAGCTCTTATCTGATATTATTATGACTAACCCGGTGCTGACAGCATGGAACAGATTACAGGAGCCATGTGATGATTATTTAAGGCATCGCTGAGTATAACACGTGGCTAATATTAACCCATTCTTTCCAGGGCAGCTCTGTCTATCTGTGAGCAACACCTGCAGCAGGCACCCTGCCCTGCCTGGGAGCGCTCTGTCACCGAGCTTACCTTGGGTGACTATTTTTTAATCATTCCTCTGTTTTAATGTGGCCTTACAGTTCGGAGCAGTTCTGCAGGCTATGATTGCTTTTTTTATTATTTTGTTTGGTTTTTTTTCTCCTTTTTTTTTTTTAAAAAATAAAGGATCAGTTGTGACAGGTGCCCGTATTTCGTATTTCTTGTGGCGGCACGTGCCAATAAAATTCAGAAGCCTTTTTGTTTTGTTATGGTTGATCTTTAAAGTTATTGAGAATGGCGCTGAAGTCATAGCTGGCAAAATAGACCTCACTGTTCTACATAAATGTCAGCAGCGCCAAGGCGATACTTTCCGAGAGGTAACGATTCGCGTGCTGACAGGGAAGGCGAGGCGAGCACACATATTGTACCCTTAAACAGGCTGACACCTGCGCGGGGCATTTCGAAAACAATACCAAAAATGCGGTGTTATATAAAGCGTGACAGTGGCCCGACTGTTAAACCACTTTGACAGGTGTGTTAAATGTCGTGTGTGAGGATATCGAGCGAAAAGGCTTGGGCTCTGGGTGAAGCGCAGTGTGCCGACCCCAGGGCAGGCTGAGGGGGCCGGGGCCGTGGCATCTCTCCCTCACGAGGTAACATCAAAAGTGCGAAGAATTTAAATTCCACGCCTGGAAACTCTGGTCACATGCGTAGCGTTACTTGTGTGGTAACCCGGAGGGTAACATTACACCAGTGATCTCTGGAGCGGCAAGTGAAACACTGGTGGAATGGGGGCCATGGCTTGTCTCCTCATGTGGGCCCACCCGCCAGCTGGGCAGGAGGCGCCCGCTGTCTCCCTCGGGGGCTGCCTGCAGCCCACCCAGTGCCCCCCTGGCAGCGTCCGTGGGCAGGGAGCAGGGCGACAGAAAGTTTAGGTATTGTGATCGGCTCCCCATTGCATGAAGGGAAGATGTGGGAGTGTGAAATCGGCATTACTGGGGATGTGAACACCTTTCCCAGGGCTGTGAAGCCAGAGGAGGTTTGGCTGCTGGCTTGGTCGGGAACCAGGAGGAAGCCCACCAGAAAGATGTTGTGTGAAGGAGAAATCATGCCCCTCCCCTGGCCCTATACTCATGACCATATTTCTCTTCCTCTCACGTATGCAAAACCTCAGCCTCAGGAAAAAAAGAGATGAGAGAGAAAGGTTGAGAAAGTCTGGAGCAGGAACACGCAGTTAGTACCAACCCTTCCCTCCATTTTAAAGGCCGGGCCAACCCAGCTGTGATCACAATGATTAAGGACTACAAAACATGGTTGAGACTAATTACAAGTGAGACTCGAAAGGTCCAGAAGCTTTTGGAAAGGGGCTGAAAACCCCCTTAGATGGGGCCCTGAGCAGCCTTTGTTTAAATTTAAGAAAAAAAAAAAAGAAAGAAGGGAAACAAAAGAGAAAAAAACTCTCTTGGTTCTACTGACATCACATGCACAAGTGAGATTGTTGGCAGAGAACGTCCATGTGGGATTTGTATTGCTTTGGGGGGGAAACTGCAAAAGCACAAGGGTGTCCATGCTGATATGAGGCTTTGGTTCCTCCTCCAGCAAAACTGCAAAAGGTAGAGCCACCGGGGTAGGAAACAACTACTGATGGAACTGTGTTATAGTAATAGTCACAGGAACAGCAACAGTACTACTTCCCTGTGAGCTTTGGTCAGGACTTGAGCCCAGCTCTCAACACGCGCAGGCATGCTGGTCAGGTCACCCTGCCTATGTGTATCGTAGTTACCGTCTGTAAAATATGACCGATAAATTGCTAACGTGCAGATTTGTGATGAGCTCAGATCATTAATATTTTGCATTGCTTGGAGATCCTTGATTAGAAAGTGCACGGAAGGCTAAACCATTACTTTCATATTTTCTTGAGCTGAATTACTCAAGTTCGGAAAACCCTGTTTTCTGCAGAGGCTCTATGAAACGTTTGTCCTAATGCTCATTTATTGTGAGTGGCACTGATGGAACGGGTGGTGGTGTGAAGCATATGTATCTGTGTAATAGTTTACTTTGATGGCTCCTTTAAGAGCCTTCATAATCTTTATATTTTACCATTGGGTTTGGAATTTTATGCTCCTTTAACAGGTGTATTACTATGATCAGATGTTTTCATTTTAAACTATTGACTTACGAGCACATGGCCTGCAGGGATTGATGTGCAGCAAATTGATTCCTTTTAAAAGATTTATTCTTATATTCTCTTTTTATTTAGTGTAGGAGTTCACTAGAAAACATAAATTATTGATAATGACAGTTCCTGAGTAAAAATGAAAGTGTCCTGCAATTAAAACCTTTGTTTCCCTTAGTTTAAAAGCACATGTGTAGAAAGAAATCAGCAAGGAAGGGAATACACATAGAAAAAGCCAATCTAAAATCAGACAGGGTCTAGTTTTCTGGGTTAACATTTAACAAAACCAGCTTTTCAAACAGTTCTTCTCCACTCACAGCCACTATTGTTTTTGCGCTCTTTTATCGTTCAGAGTTCAAGCTATTTGAAAAGGATGTGTACAAAGATTACCTTAGAATGACTCATTGTAAAAGCTCCCTACCTGATGAATTTGTCCTATCAGAACCCACATCCATTTTAACAGAATCCACTAAAAAAGCTTAATCTGTTCAGTCTGTGAGATGGAATGCAGCAGCAGAGTCCTGCCATGAAAATAGCTTGTGTAATCAGTGGAATATAAATGGCAACAGCATCTTGTACTCCCTTTTATGATGGTGGAAAGAGGAGGAATTCGGTGGGCAGCCATATGACCAGGTCCTGCATGACTGAGAAGCTCACATTTTTTCTTGCACTGTGGCACAGGATCTCATGTGTCCAAGAGGAGGTAAATTGTTCCCGTACCTTGTGACTAAAATCTGTCTGGAGGAAGAAGCGGAATAAAGGACCATTATTTTAACAAAGGCATTAGAAACCTGTGTGACTGCTGGAAGCATTAATTAACAAAATATTTTCTCATAATGGCTAGCATCCTTCTGAAAGTAAGAGTGGGGAAGCTGCTTGAAATAAAAAACTGCATATATGTCTGGGCAGCCTATAGTTTTAAAGCACTGCCTATGCCGACACAAGAGGCAAGGACATGACAATTACTGAAGGTTTAATACAAGGATAAATTTAAAGCAACTTTACTCTATGTTTGAGCCTCCTACATGAATGCATGATTTGTGTTGGTGCCAATGTGGGTGGTGTTTGTTAGACTCTGGTTGGAGTCCAGTCTATGTTCCTGCATGAAACGAGTGTGATGGGGTCAGGTCAGTCCTCTCTGAATGATAATCCACATCATAAAGCTACTGTAAATGATTCAGCATGGTTTAGTATTCTTTTCAGCCAGTGCCCAGGAGAGGCCAGGACTGAGCTAGCATTAAGAATGAATTGTCCATGCCTCCCACTCTTATATAACTGCGGGTTCAGGTCACGGAGAAGTACATCAGGAAAATGAGTGCAGCCTCCTTCTGCAGTGTAGATTACTTGTCTTCCTTAAGCAAAGGTTGTGAACCAGGATGGAGGGATTGGACAGGGGCTACAAATGTGTTTGATTTTCAGAAAGCACCTCAGAGCTTCCCAGAGAAATTGAGTTACGATTCTGCAAGTTGCCAGGACTTTTAGGAAAGGTGATGAATACCCTCTACTACAACAGTGACCAGGGACATTTCCCCCATTTTTGTAAGCAGTTGGCATGTTGAGTTTGCACCTTTAATTTCTAAGTGGATATAATGTGTTAACTTAAAGCCAACAATAAAGTTGCAGGCAGATTATTGCTGCAATTGGTGGCCATTGTGATTTTTTTACTGCTTGGTTCTTCTTTGATCTTTTACTAAGGCGCCTTTGCAACATTAATTTCATTAAACTGTTGTTTGAAGTCATACCAAATTGCCATTTTCTTCTATTGTCATCCTCAAAAGGGTCTGAATAAGTTACCTACAACGTGTAAGTTATCTACTTACCTAGGTAGTTTTTTAAGTGATTGTAGAAGGCTACAAAGTGGCAGACTGAGATGCAGGACTTCAGAAAGGGACAGACCAGAAGGAAAGAGAGAAAATTCACAAAAAGCAGAAACTGTAATTCCTAAATGTCTAAACTTCATTTTGGAGCAGATACATTTAGGCTGGACTGATGGCTATATGATTGCTCCGTTTCATTGAGTAAAACACATGAATATTGCAAAGTTTTACTTACGTACCAGGAAAAAAAGTAAAGCAGAGCTCTGTGTGCTTCAGACTTCGCTAGGAAGTCCAGCTGAGAAAAGATGAAAACTCTGCCGAGGCCTTTTTTATTGAAGAGTTTTCTTGAAGCTTTAAGAGGCAAAGATCAGAGCACTGCAGACAAAATTGCTGATTCCTACTCAGGGCACTACTTTCTTCCCTGCGCTTAGGACCATCCTGCAAACGTGGGCTGGGCGTCTGGCAGACCTAGGCTGAGTTCAGTGGCTGTGTTTGTGAGTGCTGCCCAGGCACAAAGAACATTTGACTTGGAACTGAAATTAAGCAAAATCTGCTGGATTTTGCTTAATGTATTTTTAGGAGTTTTGAAACCTTGATGTTTTACGTTGCTGCAAATGGGCAGTTTCAGCTTGTCCCTGGGCAGCAGGAGATCCCATGTAGAAGGCTCAGTGGTGTTCATGTGACTATCTCATGATGGTGCTTATGCTATCAGCTATAATGTTGTACTAGTGCAGGCCCCACACTTGGACTTTTCCTGCCTTGTAGAAATGTCAGTTGTTTTTTTTTTCCTAGTTCTTCAGCAGTTACATTGTCCTTCCAAGTACAAATGTCCTCCTTTTCTTACAGACTTTTCTTTCCTTTACGACTGTACAATCCCATTATTTCAGAGGGGACTGTGTCCTAAAACAGTAAAAAAAAATGTTTGTTTCTGGTTTGGGTCTTTTTTCACTCTTATATATAAAGAAATGCCATGAAAAACCCATGGGGATGGAGTTCATTATGTTAATCCCATCTCTAAAAACACTGCCGTGCTGCGGGCCTTTGTTGTCAATAAAATGTCAAGCAATGGCATGTAAAGCATGTTGTGCAGACTTCAAAATGCCGCAGCTGTAGGAATGTGCTGTGTTTTCTACACAAGAGCTGAGAAATATGGGAGGGATTAATATCAGGTGCAAGCCCAAGTGTTAATACCAAAAACCAAAGCAAAAAAAAAACCTTACAAAGAGTTTTCTTCAGTGTATTTTTAAAAATAGGTTGTCATTCTTCATACTTTGAAAGACATCTGCTCACATTTCGTAGTTTACCCCTAGTTTACCCAGGAAAGCTGGTATACTAGTTTGCTTTCTCAAAGGGGCAATGTCATTCCAAGTGTTAATGCCAGTGTACAGCCTAGTAGTTTCAAAGAAGGGCAAAATCAAAAAAAAATGGGACCTTTTGGTGCTATAACATAGTTATAGCCATTAATTTATCACACTTGTGATAATATGGGGCCAGGTAAAATACCAGAACGCAAATTGCCCTTTTGATACCAAGAAAATGTTTTTTTCTTCAGCACTGACCTGTTTTATGAAATTGTGGATTTTGTGTTGTAAAGGACCTGATGCGCAACTGTGACCAGTTTGGAGGGCTCCACTCCTGTTGTGGGCGTGCCTGGCTCCAGGAAGGTGAGCCAAATAGATTAATAATATGACCCTCACCAGCAGAAAGCAGCAGGGAAAATATTACTTTCCTGGAGATGTGTTTTATAGGTATGGTAGAAGGACCAAAGGACAGTGCCATTTTTCATTCTCCTAAGCACTAAAACAGGAAACTTTGCCAGAGTCTGGGCATGGGGTAAGGAGGGTATTGACTGTGAGCATGTAAACTACTCTTACCCTAACTCTGAAATAAGTATCACACCTTGTTTCTCAGACGTAGTCTTCTGAACATTTTCTTATTTTATTGGAGGAGTATCACCATCTCTTTTAACACACCACTGACACCGTGCTAGCCACTGGTGTGCATTAATACCAGGTCTGCGTTATGGACACAGTTTCTACTGATTTTCAAGAAGAACTAAATACATTGGAATGAGGACTGGCCATACTATGCTAGTAAATCAAGACCAGTGATTTAGTTTAGGACACGAGGGATTTGGTTTGTCATGTGGAAGTAAGAAGGGTGAGGGATGATGGCTGTCATTTCAGGTCATGTAGAAAGCTCTAGTCTAATCCATGACCATAGCATTTTCATCTCCATGCTGCTTTCACACTGATTTCAGTGACCGGATGGCAGAAGGAAGAGACTTATTACTATTATTATTTGATATGTGTGAGCCCCTGTGGCCTTCCCACTGTACTCGCCTGGATCGAGCTTTGCCTTCTGCACGGGGGGCCAGGCACTCTGCTGTGCAACTCCATCCACCTCTCCCTGGAGCAGCTTTGTTAGGTTTCATATAATTACGGCTGATGTCTCTCAAAGAATATTGCCTGTTATGTTTTATGTTCCTTTTTGACACCTCATGATAGGGTTTCTTTCAGCAAATCACCATGTGCAAAATATGGAAAGATTGCAGCTGTAAAATTAATTTCATTTGTATTTAGCCACGTGTGGGTATTAAGAGACAACCAAGATCTGGCATCATAAATCCTCTTCCAGGAAAAAAAAAAAAGGTTAGTATCTGCATTCTGGATTTCTCTTGTCTTCCAGGCTCTTTTTTTTTTGTTTCACTGAACATGCTGGTGATGCCAAGTTCCTTAGAGCCGTTCTCATTTTGTCTGCTGCTGGTTTGCGTGCTGATTCAGTAGCTACAGTAGTGTACCCTTCCTCCCTCCTTTCCTCCTTCTTTCCCTTCCTTCTCTCCTTCCTTCTCTTTTTCCAATATGGGGCTGACAACCTGAAAGACTCATTCATCACCACAAGAAAAGGTTACACCTGCAACCAGCTCTGCATCTAGTGATGCCGTGACAAACTTTTTTATCAAACCTCATTTTTTTCAGTGTGGGGCATCTCTTTTTAGGTGTAATATCAGCAGAGATGCTTTCTTTATGTACGGTTTTGGGGGGTTACAGGTAGCTCCAAAACAACCTGCACCTCCAGAAAAGTAATTTTCTACTCAGAGGAGGATCAGGGTTTAGCACAGGGTGCCGGGGCTGTTGTCAGGGCTTTGTTGGGTGGTGTGGTCTGCTGAGCCATGTTAGGCAGCAGCACGGGACTTTCTGGGAGTAGGTATGAGGATGAGGAGGTGCTACTGTTGCACAGAGCCCTTGTGACTGTACTGACATTTCTACTTGGAAGAATCCCCTTTTTAAGGGTGAGAAATAGTTTAGTTTGTCTGCTTGGCCCTCTGTGATATGTTCCTACCTCATGCTAATGCCAGTCGTTCAGATAGTTCTAAATATAAACGTGACAGCTCTGAGAATTTGGATTTTAAAATCCTGGGTTTTTTCATGTGATATGTTGCAACCCCAAACCAGAAAAAGTAGTGCTGTGGCCACAAAAGCACCTAGTCCGCACCTGGATTTGAGCCAGGGAGTGCATCTGCTATGTATCTCAGAGAGAAAAACGAAAGTATCCTAGGCCGTGAGATTGGTATCAGCAGGGTCCCCTGTTTCCAACCATGCACATTTGTTCTAAGTCATGATATTAATTAATGGAGAAAATTTCTTGTAAAATAGAGCAGCAGTTCTGATTTACATGACTTCTGTGCATTTGCAAGTATTTTTTCCCCCTATGGCTAGAGCTGTATTAATAGGTTTTGTTCCAATAAATGAACTTACACGCATGTGTTAGGCAGAGATCTCAGGGATCCAGTCTCTGCAAAAACTTTGGCATGCCGTCCTGATTTTTTATTTGCACCGATCCAGATGCCCACTCTCTGTGCTGTCTTGCCCCCCCGCCTCCCCAGCTTAGCTACTAAGCAACCTCTTCTGTCGCTGCAGTGAATCAGCACTTCTGGCAAGCTCGTCCCTTCCGCGCTGCCTCCAAGCACGACACCGGTGCAGCACACAGACCCCTCTTGGTCTCGTTCGCCGCTGAAGGAGCAGGGCTTGGCCCTTAAGGCAGAAATTTTCTTGCAGTTTTTAAAAATAGCAAATAATAGATCAAAAAGTCGCACTGGCTTTTACTTCCTTTTAGGAGGAGGAGATTTTTGCTGATGGTTATCCAAGGGATATTTGCAGCCTCATTTAAAGCTCTGTGTGGGCATTCGGATAGTTTGTAATAAGTGCAATAAATATACCAAGAAATAAAAGAAATTGAAACTAGACACATTGTACTTGGAAAAGATGGACCTTGTAAGAGTCACAGATCTTTGAAAATTTTGGGAAACTCTCTGAAATAACTGCAGAAAATAAAACAAAAATCCAAGAAACACATGAGCTCTCTCCCCTCTCCAAGCTTGTTTGCAAATCCTTTTTTAGGTCATGCTACTCGCAAAAGAAAGGAAAAGGAGGAAGTTCTTGTGTTTATTTCATTATCAAAGAAGATTTTCAAACCCAAGAAGGTCTCTCACTCCAGGGAAACCCCCCCAGAAGATACTCAGTTTTTCTCTGGGCCTTTGGAAATGTTCCCCAAATTATTCATATCTTCTTTGGTCTGGCAATACATAGCAAGAGGGTGTTTGTAACAGACTCTTTGCTTGGAATGAATAATACTTGAAACCACAGCTAATCTCACCAAGCTAGTTGGTGAATAAGTTGTTATTGAATTAAAGGCTCAGAACACGGCCCGCAGGAAAGGATAAATCCTGCTTCGCTGGAATCTGTGGCAAGGCTGTTGTTGATGGGGTTGCAGAAGGGCAGGATCAGGCTCTGTGTTTTGCTTTGAATGCATTTTTCTGAAATGGTAAGGGATATGAAAATAATTTGCTTCCAAAGAAAGTTTTCTCATAACCAGTATGGTAGCAGTATGCAGCAGCATTTGGAGGGCCTGAGCTGTATTGTTGTTTTCTCATTAAATAGTTTTTTCTCCTCTTACCTGCAAATCTGATCTCAAATCTTGGCTCAGGTCCTTCATGTGTATTTTCATGTGTGTCTTCATGGGTGGTTTTGTAGGCATTCTTTTCCTTAACTTCCATGGGTGTAAATGGTTAAATAACTGAGGGAACTGGAATCATCTAGTATTTCTTCTGTTCATCAGATAATTGGCGCTTTGCAGGCCTAATATGCAATATGTCGATTAGTGCTTTTGTTATATTAAGGAGTTTGTTTCTACCGTACGCCAAATCTACTGTAGATTAGTCTCCTGTATGCAGTTCATTAAATGTCTTAGATGAGGTTTTCAGAGTGATGTCAACCTTGCCTCTACTTGGGAACTCAGTTCTGCAGAAAATCATGATACAATACATGCATGCGATGCCTGTCATCTCAAGTGAGACACTGGGGACCTCCAGAGTTCAGAACACAAGCTCCTGGTGTTGGCTCTCAAGTGCCAAAGCTCCCTGGGTGGTCTCAAACAGAGTTGCCTCCTTCTCTAGGTCGTGCATAGAGAGTGCCCCACAAGATACGTTGTTCAGCGATCGCTGCGCATCTCTGATGGCACTTGTATGTGTCCGTTTCGTACCTTGTATGCTGAAGCGTTCTAGCCTCTGCTGTGCAGTGAGTTGTATGAAAGAATGTATACAGGTGTTCGCCCACAGGGATGCGTGAATATAAATGGAGTCTGTATTTTCAAAAGTGGTCCATTGTCTTGGGGATTAATCAGAAACTTGATCATCCGGTTATTGCCTGCAACTGCATACTCTGTGAATACACCTTTTCCACGTCTAGTGGTACGGGTTTGTGTTTTTTAAGGCAATGGTTGTGGGGAGGATTATCTTTTTTTTCTGTTTACTTTATTAAGCCAATTAGAAATGTCCAAGACTAGGAGGTGTTCTTCCAGGTCTTATGATCCCATTAGTTAAACAATGGAGGGATAAGTGAAGAAAGAAAACAGACTACAGAATAAGTTGTTTAAATAAAATACAATAACTGACTGCTGGTCTGGTAGGATCTTGCTGAGCTGCCTGATTATTGACTACCCAGCCAGTTCTGCTGATAGAACCGACATAAATTCATCTTTGGTGCTTTTTTACCAATGCTAATGCCAAAGAACCAGATGAGCTCTAGGAAAGGAGAGCTGGATTCAATTCTGGTTCATGAATCACATATTGAATTGTCAGGAAAGGAACAAATTCTGCCCCAATTGCCACTATAACTATGATAGGTTGTACTCGTGTGTCTCAGGGCAGAATATGGTCTGAAATGAAATAGATGAGGTCAAAATCTGTTTTCATTCATCACGGAGAAGGCAGTGAAGCTGTAGAGGCAAATGTGACAGCAAAATATTGTCAGCAAGGCCATTCCTCTTGCCAGTGATGCATCATGGCAAAAGGAAGGCTGTTTGATTTTCAACCTCCATGATGTGTTGGTCAGGTTGATAAAAAAAATAATCTTTCTGTAAGCAAGCAAATCGAACTGAAAGTAAGGCATAGTGATTGACACTGGCTTGCAAGATGCCCTTTATATACAGTCTTTTTGCATGGGGAAAAAAAAACATTCGAAAGGCATTTTGCTTTTGCTGGAGAAAGTATTAATTGAATTTTTTTTAACTTATATTTTTAGAGTATTACAAAAGGGAGACCAGGAATGTGATTCCAGGAATAATCTTCTTTTATTCCATCGTATATTCTGTATCCCATTCCATAAAGTTGACAATAATAAAAAAGCAGGGGACACAATATGAGAAACAACTTTCTGTTAGGGCGGGTGGCTTTATAGAATAGATACTGAAGCAGCAAAGAACTGAAAGTGGTTTCTGAGAAGTGTTGACCTCCTTTCGTGCCACTTACTGTGAATTAAAGCTGTGAGTGAGAACTAGTTTGGGCATGTGGTACAGCACTTACAGCAACTGCTGCCAAGGAACAAGATTTGTGTTTCTAAGGAAATGCAACAAAAGAAAATGGTTTAAGAGGCAGTGGCTGCTACTGTGTAAAAGAAGTATCTATGTACAGATAGGAAAGAAAGGCCGAATTGGGTTATTCTATACGCAGGTTAGCGTATGTGTGAATTCTTGTAACGTGAGATTCAAAATCAAACGACTGTGGATTGTGCAGGGTTTAGCATATCTCACACTGTTGGAGTTTACAAAGTCGAGCTAGCTAAAAGCAGTCGTGACCCGCTCCGTGCCTGTGATTGACTGTTGTTTGTCATTCTTACAGGCATTATTAGTAACAGTGACCTGCTGTAGGAAAGGGATACATTTAGAGCAAGGAAACTGGGTTTTGTGGCTTCTTGGAACTCCTTTCTTAGTAAACCAAAAGGCAAAAATCTTCAGCACTTCTAAACCAAGGCTGCCAAACAGTATCACTTACCACTACCTTTAGGGTTATAAATATCTTAGGACGTGACATCCACTCACTGATTTGTAGCAAAGATGTTAAGAGAATTGTTCATGCACTGAAGTTTCATTAAGGGATGAAAACCGTAGCAAAACACCGAGGAAAAAATATTGCTATATTTACACAGTGTCTTAACTCCTTTTTTTCCCCCTCCCGGGTTGGAAAGGGAACCACCTGTCTCCTTTGCTGATGTCAGACTGCTCCCTGGAGACACAGTGCTATTATAAAGCACATGATACTGTACATATTTACACCAAGCCCGTATCTGATTGAGATTGGGCTACGAGACCCGTGAGTTCACAAGTTTCTTCATCATACTCTCATGCATTAAACATGTGTTTGAACTCTGGCTTGAAAGCCGTGTGATCTTATGATAGACGTATTTATGTAATAGTTAAATGAATGATCATGCGCTCTCCAGCTCCTTTTCCATGCAAATGCAGAGGAAATTGAATATTATAATATTTCAGTGAGATGTCCTCAATAACAAATTACTGTTTAAAATAACCAATATTTGTATGTATATCAATTGCCTAGCAGTTATTTTTGTCTGCTATTTGCATGATATGGAAAAGACTTTCTCTAGCAAACGTTTTAAGCTACTTGGTGCTGCTTGCCTTTTGGAATGATCACAAGGGTGCACATTTAGGGACGTATTTTCCATCTGTTTTTTTGAAGCTGGCAAAGCACATAATTTGGAATAGAAAAGAAGTCGTCTGAAAGTAGCCAGATTTCAACTGGTATGTGTTTGAACCATTCTAGGAATTCTTATTCTGAGGCAGTTGGGAAAAGTGAAGGACTATATTGTGCCCTTGGAGGCAGTGCTGAAGGCCAGTGGGAGCCCTGTGTGAATGCCCAGGGGCACACTGGGGCCCCTGAGAGCCTTACTGCTCTGTTACCATGGCAGAACCTGAAATAATCAGGAGGGCTCTGTGAACTCCAGCTGTTCGATGTGGTCCTGGGGTGTGCAGGCTTGTTTGAGATGGGTCAGGGTCCTTTTGCAAAGTCCTGGGCTTGTGCATCTCTTCATACAGCCTTGAGGGATGTGCCTGCCTGAGGGACCCACTGTGTCCTGCAGTGGTGGGCATGGGCCTCCCAGTGCAACCAGGCTGGCTCAGATGTCCCTGTGACTTTTGCCAGAACACAGGATCTTTGTAAGCCAAAGTCAAGCTTTGCTACAGCTGTATGACTTGTGTACAGCTTGAGGCCTGAGCTTCCATGCAGAGCAGCGCAGGCATAACAGTGCTTCTTTTCAGAGTGGGAATCTTCACCTGGTGAACCACAGCTCACCCACGCTCCCTCTGCTCGTCCAGAAGCATCGCCTTAACTTATCACGTCAGCTCACCCTTTTGATGGAACTGCTTGTTGCACATGGTGAATAAGGATGACAGAATTGGGCCCTGTTGCTCTGGCAGTGGTTGGATCAAGCTGGGTGTGGTTCAGTGCAATAATTTCTTATAGGTGGGTGTTCTGAAAGCACCAAAATACTTGGGGACGCTAGTTCTCCTGGGAATCAATAGGACTGCAAGCAGCTTGGAAAAAAAGGCTCCAAGAAATGTGAACTGCCCCTGAACCTTGCTGCAAAAGCCCTCTTAACTATGGGGAGTAGAGCAGATTTTGAGACTTTGCATTAGTAGTGTGCCTGGGGTCTCAGGTTGCCCAGATTAAGCCCTGAGAAAAGAACTGCATTTCTTTTTGCCATGGTCTAGAGTAGGATGGCCACACTGCACCTGTTGAGCTGCTTTTGTCTCCTGAGCAGTTCAAGCGCAGTTCTTGGGCTGTGGAGGTGTGTTTTCACTCACAATGGGATTTTTTTTGGCTGGGGGATGGTAGGACCCAGTGGAAAAACCATACCAGTGGGTGTTGCTGAAGACAGCACTGCTGGGTCACTGTGGGATGTAGCTTATTGCCAGTGTGTGCCCAGCTCACGGTGGTACAGAGGGATCTATCAGTATGTCATGCTCTGAGATCATCTCCCTCTCATTTTTTTAGGATAAGTGATATATTTAGTGTAGTTCTTGGCTGTATGTTATGGATTCTTTTAAATGGAGATTGAAGGGTAAGGAAAAACTGGCCATCCCTATCCTACAGACAGAGAAGTTACAGTTAGAATTGAATTCTTGGGTCATCTGTTTCATTCTCATGCGCTAGCACCATTTTTTTTGTATACTAAACCACACAGTGTTGTAATATACGATTGATATTAATTAGGTTTCTGCAAAGTACTGCACTCCTTAACTTGAACTGAACCAGAAATAAATATATTGCCATATATTAACATTTTATTAGTCAAGAAGAAGAATAGGATGAAGGCACCTATGTGAAATCCAAAGTATGAGCTTCAGATTGAATTAATGCCAGCAGCGCCTTGAGATTAATTTGGTTACTATGGGTACAGAATAAGAAATAGTATACCATAATGTAACTATGTTTACTGATTCATTTCTGGCATTAAAAACTAAAACCACATTATATATGCAACAACAGTCTTTTCTTCCTTGGAAGAAGAAGGTGGGTACATTTTCATAATTAAAGTGAATGTTGCCCTCTGAAAAGTGCCAGTACTCTACTGGAAGAAGAGCTGCTGTTCTTTTATAGGATCTGCCCCATCACAAGCAGCAGAGCTGTGATATACCAAAAGAGACCTAAAAACCAGAGAAAAGACTACCACCCCAGGAAGCTTCCAGTCTTCTACAGCTTCTCATTAAATATCTCTTGTAACACAATAACATCTGTTTCATGTACCATTCAACCGTATTGGTCAAATGTCAGTTTTCTAGCCTCATGCCACTTCGTATCTCATCAGTATGTAGGAGAGGGAGCAAGTTTTGCATCTTAAGATGTTGAAAGCTGGGTAATAATAAAATAATGCAATGGAAATACCATATATTCAGAAAGCAATTATTTTAAGGGGTTTCAGTTTTGACATGGCTAGATTAAGTATGAAGCTTTTTGGGTTTTATACTTGCTGTCAAGAATGTTGTTAAATACCGATACCACCTCCTAAGAGAACAACTTTTAAATACCAAAATGAAAAGGATAAGCATTAAATATTTTGGTAGATATATTGTGCCATAATGTCTACTGCCTTGTTCTTAATACAAAGCACAGTAGGGCTTAATTAAAAAGTGATTGTACGATCTATCACAAACCTGCATTAGGGATATGGATGCCAAGAAAATTAAGTTGAATAGGTGGTGATAATGAAATCGATATTTTATTGAATAGTTTTTATTCCTATGCCTTTGTTTGCTATTCTTGCCTCCCTGTCAGCAGGTAAGACATTTTCCATCCAAAACTCTTTGAAAGAACTCATTTAGTCTGTTGCTGCTTTGTTTCGTTGTTTGATCAGTGTAAGATATTTTGTTCATTTTTTGACAGAGTAAAATGCCTTGATAAGCTTTTGACTCTGTTGGAGCAGAGCATGACAGTAAACAAAGAAAAGCAAGTCCTTTCAAGCTTGTTCCTGCTAGGAGTAGCTAGCTAACAACTGGTACAAGGGTGATTTTCTATTTCGTGTAAGCAAAAGTCACAGTCACTCAAAGCCTCCAGGGCAGCCCCACAACCTGGTTTAGTACAGATTTCTCCTGTTCCAGCTCCTGGTGTGGCTTCAGGAGCTGCTAAGCAGAGTGTTTAGCAGTAGAGGACATGGAAATGTATTCACTGAAGCATAATACCCAGTGAAGAATACAATAAAAGTAAGTGTTTGTACAGCCAGGGCCAAAATCACCCTTGTTATAACTTCATCAACTTAAATGCTATTGATTTTTCAGGTACCACTGACGTGAAGTTGCTGGGGTTGTGCTTGGGATGAATTTGACCTGTACTGTTAAGGCCCAGCAGAACCACAATTTAGAAAGTGCAATGCAAAGAAATAGTTGCCACGTATTCTGCTGTCTTGTAATTCTACACCAGTCACTTGGAGTTCAGTGCACTGTTGGAAAGTCTCATCTTTAAACGGGTAGAAGAGTGTCTGCAAGCGCTGTAGCAAACAATAAGACAAAAGACCTTATTGTTCCCCTTCATATTTTTAAGAGTGGTATGTTGAAAACCAGACCGCTTGCTTTTTCTGAGCAGAGCTGCTGGGTCAGCTGGCACAGCTTCATTTTCACATCCTCACTTACTAGGTTCAATGTTGCTGCTGTCCTTTTTGTGGTGAACTCAAACAGCCAACAGGGAAGGCTGTTTTTGATGATCTTGCTGCATGTCCTGAATGAACACATATCACATATTGCAACACGCTGCACATTGCAACTTGCAGCTCGTCTCATGCCTGGGCACGATGTGCAATGTGGGATAATGTGCTAGAGGAGAAGACAGGCACAGCACAAGGCTCTGAGAGCCATGAGAGGCACTGAAAGCTTGTGTTTCTGGTATGCAGCAGTATAGATATTTGAAAGGTTAGGTTCGGTCTATTTTTAGGTAGCCTTCACACTGGGACTGATCTAAAAATGAAGGTGATATAAAAATTGCACGTGCCTCTCCTGATCTGTCAGAGATTTCTGACAAAATGCATAAAAAATGCTGTTATCTGAATTGGAGAGATTTTTTTCTGAAGTAAAGCTGTGCCTCTTATTTAGAAGAGGAGTCTTTATATTCTCGATTAAAATGCCAGTGCCGTCTATTTCACTCCAAGATCAGCATTTTCAGATTTTAGCAAAGTTAAAGAAATATGACTTCCCCACTTATTGTTTCAGAAGATTTATTCACTTCTGTAAATGAATTTTAAAAAATTGGCAAGGCCTTTTATCTCGTATAAAATAAATCTGAAGATAAATGATCTTTTCCGCTAACATCACCTATCATTAAAGTAGCTAAATGAAAATCAAAATGTGTTGCTATTTAGTGCCTGCTCGCCTTTTCACGGGAGATGAAATTGAGCATGTTTACTGGGCAGGAATTGTCAGCGATGCCTCGATTTATAACATTGTCCAGGATACAAATTAACAACCACCGTGTGTTTCCCTCACTCTCCCTGGAAGATGGTAGTCCTGTCTCCCCAAAGTGTATGTCTCCAGCTTGCCATGCATGCTCCTACCCTGCCTTGAAGAAAACCTGCAAACAATGTAAAATTGTGTTGCATTGAACTGAAGTGCAAACATTTTTCTGTGTCTTTGTAAACAGGAGTGCATGAGAGAATGAAACAGCTGGAGGTCTACCTCCAGAAAACCCCTGGGGATGTGTCACACTTGTTTCTCCAGTCTATGCAATCTTGGTTTAATAAATTGGTAATAATATTATGATGAAGTGCTCTTTGGTGTTGGTTTGCTGTTTTTTCAGAGGGTTTTTTTGCATAGCAACTTGCAACATAAATTAAAATAATCTTCCGTTCAGACAGTTTCCTATTTTCACTTGGTTCTTTGTTCCTCAGAGAGGAAGGGGGAGCCTGCAAGGGGCGAAAGGGAAAGGTACACTCTGGTGAAGTCTCTATTTCAGTGCGAATCCTACATGATCTTTTCAGTGCCTTTGGTTAAATGCATTGCCCTGGTTTGCTGTTCTGCATGTGGAGTTCAACAGAGCAGAGGCAACAAATGATGTTTCAATTAAACATTATTTGTTAAATTTGTTAAATTAAACATTATGTCAATTGTTGGGGACTTTTATGATGATAGAGATCCATTAGAGACAAACTTGAAAGTAGGAAACTTGTCTGATCTGTTGATTGGCATGAAGTAAAGAAAGTACCGTCATAGCTCTTTTTGGGAGGAGGTATGAATCTTCAGTGGTACCCACTTATAAAATAATTATGAGACTAACCAGTGCCCCAGGGCAGAGGATGTTCAGCAAACATTTCTTGGGAACTAAGATATCCAAAATGGTGATAGCTGATGCAATCTCAGCGCTTTATCCCTGTCCTGTTTACAGGGGAAAGCTGGGGAAGCCTGAGTAGTATAAAAATATAAACAAAAAGGTGGACATGTGAGGAGGAGTTTCTGCTTTGAACTGTCTTGGTCCCATCTTCTGTGATAAGGTCTGATTCAAAGCCTGCCTAAATCCATTTAAAAATTCCCATTCCCTTCCAAAGGATTTAGAGCAGTCACCCCTTCCAGCCACTTCAACCCCCAATTTACTTTACTGCATTTTCTTGTACAGGTATGCAGGCAAGTGATTTGGGTAGAATAAAATAAAATAAAATAAAATAAAAATAAAACAGTAACCCAGCCCAAACCTTTCTAAGGCTAGCAGTTCTCCCATTCCATCTCTGTACTAGTTTGTTTGGCCCTGAGTCAAAGGTGGAAGTAC
The DNA here is from genome assembly GCA_013400875.1 of Anhinga rufa. NCBI lineage: Eukaryota > Metazoa > Chordata > Aves > Suliformes > Anhingidae > Anhinga > Anhinga rufa. The sequence continues at coordinate 27,334 of VZTV01046542.1, forward strand.
TGACAATTGTCTCATGAAAAGCATCGCTGGAGGAGGGTCAGCCTCCAAAGGTTTACAGCTGCACTTGGTACAGCTAATAGCCCCTGGGCTAAATGCTTATCTTCCTTTATTTCAGTTATCTGAATTGGGGATGGAGGGAGGATGACATCTCTTGCCATTTGTGAAAGTTTTTTATATTAATATTGCAGCTCCAAGAAAAATGAATAATTGGACTTTTGAGCAGAGAGTGGAACTGCAAAACCCATAGGGATTCCTCTAGCACTAGTCACTAGTTTGCATATTGCAAGTTAACTGCAATTCATGAAGGTTTCTGGCTAAAAATAACTTCAGGGCTCAGTTTTGGCTGGCAGGAACTACTAGTTAAGAGGTCAGGGGAAGCTGATCCTTCAGGAGCCTTGTCTGTGTTAGACTGTGTTGGCTGTTGTGGCGAGGTGACCCTGTCTCCTCTTGGCCTGTCCTTGGCTGACTCGGGAAAACGGGGTGCAGGGGCTGTGGTTAGCTGGGGACGGGGACATTTGCTGCGGTCCAGAACCGTCAGAGGCCAAGCAGTGAGTGCTGGCTGCTGTATGCATGAAGCTCTGCCGCCCACCAACAGCAGTCTCTGCAGGAGCTCGCCCTCCTCCGCAGCCAGGCATAACCCTATAAAGGGTGACTTGGTGCATAAGCAGATTTAAAAAACAAAACAAAACAAAACAGAACACCTCCAGTTCTTCTGTGTGATATCTTCATTTTAGTATTTTGCCTAAAATTGTAGCAGAGCAAATCTGCGGCCTGTGTTACTAAAATCTGATCAGATGACTACAGTTTAAAATTATTTCCACATTATACTTTGTTTTAATATGAAAAATGCCAAGAGCTAGGCCCAAGAAAAAAGGCTGACTCAGTTCCACTGAGCTCTGTCTGAAGAAAGTCTTATTTGAAGATGAGAGATGTGTTGGTAAGGCTGTCTGTCATCTCTAGTTTATTAAAAAAAATTGCTAGGAGGCACTAAAGCTGTCCACTGCCTTTCCCTCTGTTCCTTCACTCAAAGGTGCTTCATTCACATCGACTTTACCATAGTGGTTTTGTGTAAAACAAGATTTGATTTTAGAGTATTTAAAGGTTACTGTTCTCTCCAGTGCTGCGCTGCGGACTTATGTGTGCTCCACTGCAGGCGCCTTCCCAGCCATTTTAGAGAGCAGATAGGCTATGGTATGGAAATACAGGACTTTTTTCTTCCACTAGCTACTTCGAGCCTTGGCATGGATCTGGCAGGGAGCGTGCTGTCTTGCTGTGGCAGCCCGGGCATCGCAGCTTCCCTCTGAGCTGGGAGGCCCTGGCTTGGTGGCTGAATGGCCAGGTGGCACAGCAAGCCCCAGCGCAGTGTGACAGCGGGTGGCAGCCTCAGTGAGGGATGGTAGCTTTGGAACCGCCTCAGCTCCCACCACATTGCTTACGGTTACATCAAGGAATCTTTTCTGTACCCTAAAATATCAAATCCATGGTGGTTGTTCCTGGGGTCATCCTCTTCAGGTGGCTCTCAGAAGAAGTCGGTAAAAACTAGATTGATATTAGTGATGAACAAGTTGGGAAACAAAGGCTCCAGGGCAACCCTCTAGGTGCCCTGGGGAAGATGGTCCAAGGCAGATGGTACTAGGGGTAATGGGTGGGGTTTCCAGGGCCCTGCAGAGAGTTACAAATACAAGGTGCATCCCTGAAGCTTCTCCAGGCTCTAGGGGTTGTGGCTGAAGCTGGAGAAGACAATTGCCCATCCCCAGAAGGGCCAGAGCATTCCAGGGAGGCTGGGACGGGGAGAGGAAGGGCACAGCTTCTGAGGCAGGGAGTGCCCCCAGCCGCTGAACAGGAATGCCAGAAGCCCTTCCCTGGCTGATAATATCAGACCTGAGCAGGTTTTGGTCTTTTCCCAGGGACTTGGACGTGTGGAATGATAAAGAGGAAAAAAGAACTTTATTATTTCTTTTGTTCCAAGGAAATATCAGCAGTGAGGTGAGTAAAGGAGAGATGATGAAACTCTGCAACGGTCTGTGATTTTGATGTGCTCCTGACTGCTCTGCCAGTGTGTAAGAAGTTGCAGAACAGGAGCCTGTCTCTTTGGGCATCTGTGCTCAAACAGCACCACAGCCTCCCCAGGAAACTGATGTGTTTACGTGGCTCCGTTTCTCAAACATATAGGGAAAATAAATTTAAATATAGATGCTCTTTTACAGATTAGTCTCTCGGCGAAACAGTAACACCCGAGTGAAAGACATTGTTCATGCTGCTTTTAAGAGGCCTGACAAGCTGGATTTTCCTGCAAATGATAGCAAACGTGGGTCCTGGAGAACATATGCTCCAAATGTTGGAGGAAACAAGTGACAAATGTATTTTTTATGTAATTGGCTGGAGTGGCTTTGCTATTCTTGTTTTAATAACGAGTAAGTGAAATATGCTTGTGAAGAGGGAGATGTTCAGGGAGGTATGAGAAAATTTAGGAAGATTTCTTGAGTGGGTACCTGTGCTCCTGCTTCACTTGGGCACTTCTGGAAGGTTTTACTACAAGCACCTAGTTGTAAAGAGTTGCATGCCTGCAAGCCTGGTTAACATTGATAATAAGCTAATCTACACTAATAGTGAATATTCACAGTCAGGTCCATTCACATGTGAACAAGGAAGTGATTTCCCCTGGCATTCAGTGCTGTTTATTTGAGCCCTCAGTCTGTGGAGGCAGATGTGGCAAAATCCAGCCCGGTGTCAGTAATGTCAGTAACACGTTGCTGTTCGTTCGGAGAAAGTTATTTTGGACTCCAATATCCAGCTCCTCAGACAGCAGCCTGTGGCCCAGAGCTGGGCCAGGAATTAATTTGGCCCAGATCTCTTGAGTTTTCCAGAGAGCTGGTACAGAGCACCATTGTGGTTTTCCTCTGTTAAAAACCCCAAAAATCTCAGTTCATAACTGCCCTAGCAAAATTGAGGGGGCACACTGCTTTATTCCGTTGCAGAATTACTGCACCAATGAACCCAGCAGTTCAAGGAGTTTGACTCACTGGCTTATGCTATTGAGGGCGTATTCTGGGTAGGATGAAATAAGGAAAAGAAGCTGAGAAGGAAAAAAAAAATCAGCAAACAAATAAGATAGAAGGGGAACAGAGAGAATGGACTGGAAAACAAATACAGGACTGTGCAAAAATAAGAGTAAAGATGCACAGAAGGAAGATTTCTAATAAAAAATTAATAAGGTACATATACTTTATATAGAACACCATTCACGCCTAACAGACCTTTGGAGTGCAGTTTGCTCTTTTATATACAGCACTGGCTGATCTTTTGCTATAAGGCTATTCACTCTTGGAGGGTTGAGCGGAAGGAGTTGAACTGGTGGGAGAACTGGTTTGCAAACCTCAGCTTGCTGAAACTCCAGCACTGTTTTTATATACAAGTTTGGTTGTCCTTACTCCACTGGAAAAGTAGCAAAGTTTGCTGAAAATTGACAAGTACCATAGTCTTAGGGGCAAGGAAAGAAATTCTTTCTTCCTCAGTGCCATGATGAAGGGACTAAGTTTTGGATTTCAACATCACAGGGGCTCCAAAATCACTAGCTCTTTTGAGAAATCTAAATTACAGGGAATAAAAACATAACCATAGTTAGAGAACGTGGGTGAAAGAAGAGGAGGAAGAGATAAAACAAATGCTGAATCCAGGAAAAAGTCAAGGACAGAGGGCTCGAAGGCTTCAGTCTTTGAATTCTGTTCCCTGTTGTAGCAGGCAGACGTATCTTCCAGTCCTGTTAAAAAACGTATCAGGATTTGGGAATTTGTGCCCAAATGCTGTTGGAAGGCTTGCCAGAACTTTCTTGAATTATGGCCCTCGAAGAAGAAAAGGCAAAATTTGGGAATCGCTGAGACTAGGTACAGAGTAACCTGAAAAGAGGGGAAGTGCGGTGATTGAGGAGGTGGTCTGATGACAGACATTTCAACAGGGCAGATTGGGTCAAACAACCCGCAGACTTTACCAGCTAAAGAGGGTTTTCTTTGTATGTGTTTGTTATGGAACCAAATAAAGTGTGCGTGCTCAGATATTGCCTCAGGAAAGATGTTTGTGCAATTCTTTCGTGTTGTCAAAACACAAGGGGAGAGCATTGCTAAAGCTACTAGGGAATGTTCAGAAGACAAGGTTTCCTTTGAGGAGAGCAGATTAGGTGCTGGCTGGGTTTCACAGGCTTCATTTACATATGCCGAGGCTGCACCATTTCCAAACTGCACCACCACTGCAACTACCTTCCTTGCTTTTCTCCTCTTACGGGCACTATGCTCGAAAAACCGCATTAAAACATGTGAAAAACACATTAGAATGTGAAAAAAAGATCCTAGTGAGTAAATTTGTGCTACGTCTGGGGTTAGACACTTCAATTTTTAAAAATAAAATCCTTCCAAAACAATGGGCAACCCTTGTTGAAACCTCGCAGTCTTTTGTAGTTGGAATCGTGCTTGGCATCCCTTCCAGATAGTGCTAGAACTGCCAGCAAAGTTCAAGCCGTAATGTGGACAGGGCCATAGAAAAGCTCTGGGGGACTCTGTTGTTATTACCTATTGCTTGCACTGTCTAGAGCTCACTAAGAAAGTTCTCCAATCTTTAAAGCTTGTATGGTGAGAGCACCACTAAGGTCACAGTTTATATTTATCAGTTAACTTGCTAATTTGAAGGGAAAGCAGTGAAGTGGAAATGTAGAAAATAGAAACAACATGAGCAGGTCAAAATATCCAAAACAGTAATATGAAATGTTCCAGTGTAAATACATTTCTATAAAAGGTGTGAATGAAACTTCAAAAAAAACAGATGATGGATTCGGCACAGTCAATGAACACAATTATAAGTAGGTATTGAAGGAGAATATTCCACCAGCCGTGGATCCACAGATAATAATAAGAACTGACTCCACTCCAGGCAGGCAGGTGCCCAGCATTATTTCACAGTTGACTGTTCGGGGGTAGAGGTACTCACCTTTGTCCCAGATCTTAATAATTTACTGCAGTTTTATCATTAAATCAGCATATAATTGGGAAGGAAATTAGGTTTTTTTCTTCGTGAGAGCATAGCAGTACCGTTAATTTAATCATTCGTAGGAAAGGCTTTCTGTAGTCATTCGGTATTTTGCTGTGGTTTTTTTTAATTAAGTAAAGTAAAAACAATGCAATTTTTGTCATCTGTGCTTGGTGAAAATATGACAGTGTGATGTGATTTGCAACTTAAGCACAAGCCGGGAAAACTGCATTTTATCAGGACTGGCAATAATGAATTACAAGGGAACACAAATAAGCTAAGAATATATCTGAGACCTCCTACCATTTCTGAAGTTTCCCGTGTCTGCGGGAAAAGGGCCGTTTCAAGAATTGTACTTCTTTTTATTTATTTTTTCTCTCAGCAAAATCGCCATAGCCTTGTATAATAATTGAATTCATTTAGCCTTTAGAATACTCAAGTTTGCAAATAACAATGAAAATGAATATTTTATGACAAGGAGGATGATCAATTATAGTTTTGTGACTTTGACTGGTAGCCCAGTGTGACGGGGCCAGCGCTTACATTTCACGAGACTTTTTGCACCCAGCTAATTAAAAAACCTGCAACTTAAGACAACAAGCAGGCAGGTGGGGATAATTAAACAAGACTTTTATTTGGGTTTTTCCCCCCTGTTGTGGGCAACGTTTCGCGGTTCAGTTTGGTACCTGGAGTTTGTGGTGTGTGCAGCGCGAAGGGGCATCACAAACCAGTTGCACCTGCAGCAGACCCTGTTGTCTGGGAAAGGCTGTGGCAAGGAGACGCTTCTGTTAGCAGCATGCCTGGGCTTTCACAGGACTAGAGGGGTTTTTTGGTTTCGGTGAGAAACGCAGGGTCCGGGTCAGAGGGGTTGGTGCAGGGTGTTGACACAGAAACGCACCCTGAGCCACCAGTGCCTATAGGGAAAAGCAGGGAGGGGGGTCTGGGCAGCTCGTGAGCAGGGCTGTGGCAGTTGCCAGTAACGACCCTGGTTCCTAGGGGGAGTACGCTGAGACGAAGACGTGATTAAAGAGCAGCTGAGAAATACTGTAGTCTAGCTGGGAGCAGGATCAGGCTCCCTCCTTGTAGCAGGTGAGATAACTGTGTGAATGTTTTTTATAGGCGCTTACTCCATTCCTGGGAAATGCCGGGGGGGGGGTGGTGGGTGGTGCTGGTGCATTTGGTGTGGAAAAACTAACCTGAGTTGCAATTACCGATGAGAAACCGTTAACCTAACCACAACGCTTGGCGAGGTGCAAAATCCCCGAGTGAAAAAAAATGTTTTGAAGGTGTTGTAACTTTTGCTGAACTCTGGGCTAGCCTCTCGGAGAGAACGGCACCGGGGAGCCGCTGCGGAGGCTGGGCTCGGGCGCTTTCGGGCGCGCAGGCGGTAGCTCGGCTTGGAGTTACTTCGCCCGTTCTTTCCGATGCCCACAGCCCTGCCTGTTGTGCGCGGGGGGGCAGAAAGCACGCCCGGGCTGGGGAGGGACGGGACGGGACGGGACGGGACGGGGAGCCGGGCGGGCTGCGGGGGTGTGGCGCGCAGACCCGCCGGGAGCGGCCGCGCGGCGTTCGCAAAGCCCTGCTTCGCTTCAGGCTGGGTCTGCCCCCGGGTGACGTCACGGGCTGGAGCCGCGGCACCAGAAGGCTGGATGAGTGACAGCCCAGCCTACTTTTTAATAGCTTTGTCATGTGACGGGGCACGGTAGTAAGACAGGTGCCTTCGGCTCACTCTCAGAGAGGGTCTCGTTGCCTGCATGAGTGCCCGCCGCCGCCCGCCTGCCTCCGGACCGTA
>VZTV01046545.1:0-11966 GCA_013400875.1 Anhinga rufa
CTTCCAGCTCAGGACATTCTAAAACGATTACAGCAAGTAAAGGTAACGCACGCAGTGAAAACACTGTGACTGGACCGACCATGCAGCAGCTCCATCTGGAAAGGTGCCTCTGGCGCTCGCACAGCCCGCTGCCAATACTCGCACCCTGCCTGCACCCTCGGCACGGCGCCGACCCGGCAGCTCTCCCTGGGGTAGGCCAGAATGGCTGTAAAGTCTGATGTGACAAATAAAAAACCCCTAAATGCCAGCTAAGGCATATTCACTGCCACTTTGAAAAAATACTCTTATGAGTAAGAAAACATAGTTGTAATGGAGAGACAGAGGAATGAAAACAACCGTCCCCCATACCAGAAGGCAGACGGCTTGCACAATCCAAAGTGTCTTTTCTACATGCCTTGCAAGAACCCGTTCAAAAACAAATAGCAACCACCACCACCGAGACATGCAGCTGTGGCAGACCAGCTAGCAGATAATTCAATAACCACCTCCTTTTTTTCCCCCTCTTTACACCAGAAAAAAGTTCAGCCCAAAGAGTTTGCCCCAGGGTCCTGCTGCAGTGGCACCAGCAGCAGGCCAGGCGGGGGGTACTCACTGCAGGCTCCGCAGGTGAAGCAGCCGTCGTGGTAGAGGTTGCCCATGGCCTGGCAAGCCTGGTTTGCTCCATACACTCCCTTGCTGCACTTCACGCAGGTGCCTGGAAGAGAGAGAGGGAGACAGAGGTCAGAAGCAGGACCTGGCAGGTGGCTGGGGTCACCGTCTGGGTGACTACACCCGTAATTCAGCATGGTGGTTTGGCAGCTTAGGACCAGGCGGTTCACTGCAGCCACAAAGTGTAGGTGACATCGGCATCACCCACCCTGAGAGATGCTGTTAACAGTGGCCACGATGGTCATCAAACCTCCACAGCAAAAGCTGTCTGCAAAAAAGTAAACTGGACAACAGCAGCCCTGTTTGTCTACAGCAACATCTCCTTCCTTCACCCACTCATTCCCACAAACTTTATATACATTTAAAACCACTTAATGACCTTCCCAAAAGCCTGTGTGGTAGTAAGTGGTGGTCAGGGCTGTTCACAGACCAATAGTTTCTGCTACTTACTGCACCAAATAAGCTTGTTGGTTACAACCGATGTGAGGAAAACACACCTCTTCACTTAGCCCCTTTAAATCTTCATCAATTTCAGACCCTGCTTGCATCTGCTGAAGGCCCTAAGGATTTCCCACTGACACAAAGCTGGACTGACAACCTGACACTCTCTTCCCTCTGTCAGCTACATCTGAACAGAGAGACCCAACGTAGGCACTACCTACAGACCACGTATCCTGCCCAGACGTTCTTCTTGCCTCTTGTAGGGCAAGGCAAGGAAGAAGTCAGTTTTAAGGAGAGGATACTTGGTGGCGGCAGCACCACCAGCCATGGGGGGCTGACTCTCCGGTGGCCCGTGGGGTGAAGGAGAGCCAGGGCCAGCACACACGGTCAGCTTCTGGCTATAAGCTGTCCCAAGTTCAAGTCCAAGCTGCTCCTCGCACCCAGGCTTTCCTGCCACCACCACCACCTAAAGACCAGGGTCAGCTCTGGAGCTCCAGAGGAGGGAGAGGACAACTGCGCTCGGCTGTTCAGCCCAATCTCTCGCTAGAGCCAGCACAGCCAAGCACACTTCCACCTGCACCCGCCCCGGTGTGGGTCTCCAACCCAAAACCCAGGGCAGGCAGAGAGCGTAGGGTAAGGCTTTCCACCTCATGAGGAAGCTGCTGGGACCCTCCAGGCACAGACCTGCCTGATCGAGGCTGGAAGCAGTGGCGATGGGGCGGATGTGCGGTGGTAGTGTTGGGGAGGGACTGCAGCGAGAAGTCTTTAGCACCGCAGGTTCACAAAGAGGGTGTGTGTTCACCTAGGGCCTCTCAAATCTCACTGTGTTTCCACGTAGAACTATTCTGATAATGGAGTAAGAAGTGACAACAGAGTTTTATGCCCTTGACAGCATCCGCTTAGCAGGACCTGCTCCCTCCACCTGGCAGGGAGAAATGCAGCGAGGCCACCCAAAACCACTATTAGTGGCTGGGGAGGGAAAGTCCTTGTCCAAGGAAAATGACACATCAAGCCAGTTTACTTACTTCAGGCATTACCCTGTGATTGCAACAGACTAGTTTTAAAGCAGCATCACCTTTTAACTACCTCTAAATGAGCAACTTTAATCCATGTTTAAGCAAATAAACACAGATCTACCCAAAAAGGGCAATGTGAAGGACAAACAGAAGACATATCTCTGCTCCTCAGCAACCCTGCGGATGTGACTTCGCCTCTAGGTCTTGCCTTCCACCACTGCTCCGACTCTTAAAACTCCCTGGGGGAGGGCCCGTTGGTCGCATCTTGCTCCTACTGGCCCAGAGGCAGACAGCATCATCTTGCTGGAGATCCTTAGTCATGCCGTGGTTAACAAAACTTCACTTCTTTTGGGGCCCTGCAAGCTTTGAAGTAATTGGAAAGGTCTGGTGAAAGTTAGGAAGAAACCCAACGAGCTTACGACAGCACTGAAAGTAACTCCCAACTCTGGCAGCACCACGCTGGCAGACCCAGCGTGGTTAACAATTTCTTCCTGCAGCTGATCGCTGTGGCCGTCAGTTTTCACACTACAGGGTTAAAAATGCTCAGGAACCCTTTGCAGTAGCGAACACAGGGCTGCTGAAAAGCAGATACTTGATTTTCCCAGAACAGACCTGGCTCTCTGTGCTGCAGCTGCCTGTGTGCATTCAACTGCATGCTGAAAGCTGTCCTAGCACTGCTCCAAGCCCCACTGCACTCAGAGCCAGAGTCCAAACTGACACAAACCTGGAAAGAAGGCTGCAGAGAATAATTAGTTACTCTGTTTTGTCCAAATCCAACCCGAACTGAAATGCTAGCTTGGCCACGGGCCCACCCCAGCACGCAGACTGGCACCAAGTTAGCAAAACTTGCTGGTTCTTTTCGAACCAAGCAGATTTATCTAAGTTATTTATTGAAAGAAACATTTTAAGAGAGCAAAAGATAAATCATTCAGGCATTACAACAACAACAAAAAAAAAGAACTAAAAAAAAAAAAAGAGAAGACAAGACAAAGATAAGAAAATCTGGCTTTTCAAATGGATATGTTCTCCCAGGAACACGTACATTCAGCAGCAGCCCGAGATGCTGTGCAATCGTCCGACTGTTCCATGGCACCGACACAAGAGCTAACAACTACCTCGCAAAATTCCTTCTCGACTACAGTGACACCGAGTGCAAAATTCTGAGAGCAGAAAACCTGCTGATTTTGCTGCTCAAAGCCTTCTTTCCATGACATTCACCAGGCTTTCCACAGAACCAATGTATTTATTGCACTGCAAGTGCTACATTTTCCCCGTTTCCATGCCAATGAGTGGCTGCTCCAGAAAAAAAACAAAACAACAAAATCACCATCATGCTCTGATTTCCTCCTTTCCCGAAAGCAGCCGGGTAACACTGAATATGGATGAGAGGCAAGAAGCAGCAAGAGGCAGAAGGCACAGCAGCTGCATGCAAGCTTAGTGCATGGTAAAGATGCTGGAAGGCATCTAAAGCCACTATAAAATACCCTAACGCAAATCCCACGAAGGGCAGAAATTGCCTCTGCTGTCTCCTGTGCATCCCACTTAAGCTTCAGAGCGTAGGCACTGCCTGTGTTTTCCCCAACCGGACAGATACTCCAGCCAGATCCTGCAGGAGCTGCCCGGGCTCCGCATCTGTATCCAAACCTTCCTCCACCTCCCGCCCTCGCCCTCGACTGCCCTCACCATCCCTCCTCCTTTCTTTCAGTACATGCTCCATTTCACCCCCTGCTTAACCCTTTTATCCACTTCCTTCAATATTTAGGCCCTTAAAACATGGAAGATAAAGTCATAGAATGAAATGGCTCTTAAAATAAATTGACAACACTGTCTGTAAAAACTATAATGTGCTAAATTACGCAACTGTGTAGTAACCAGCCATGCTATATATAGATATCCTGTGGCAAGGCTGACAATTGAAAAATGGCATTATGACAAATCTCTGTATAGATTATGTTTTTACTTGTATCTGCTAAATCTGACTTGAAAGCCAATTAAATCTCAGGTGCAACTGGAATTATTCTAGAAATAAATAAGTCTTCGCTTCCTCAAAATATAATATTCTGAAGTATTTTAAGCACCATACTTGAGCCTCCATCTCTGACTCTCAGCACACATGGCCTGAAAGGGGAAAAAAAGGTGATTTTTATTGATTTTTCCTTTCCACTTTTTTTTTTTGCCGCTCGCTCCCTGCTGCCACAATGATCCTGTTCTTTCAGCTTAGGCTGCGCAAGGAAAAAGCAATACCTGCTGCTGACGGTGGCCGGTCGCCGAGCTCGGCAACACATGCGTGAGGCCAGCCTGACGGAAGGCAGCGCAGCACAGGCCACATCCATCCCCATCCCGCCGCAGAACGGGCTCTGCGCCCTGCTCCATGCCAGCTCCGACAACTATTTCCCGCAAGAGTGCTGAGCGTGCTTTCTGCTGGCCAGGGTGTAGAGTTAAAATGTCAGCAGCATCAATCCAGCCCCATGTGCTGCTGACGCTAGTCAGCAGCTCTGGGTAATTTTCCTGGCATAACGCAGCATTTAGCAAAAACTGTCCTGAGCTCGAAGCAGAGGGACCCCGAGTACCCACAGCTCAGCGAAAGGCCCGATTCCTGCACTTGCTTACCTTGCCACACATAACAAGCACTCATGCAAGCACCAATCTGAGTGGATATCCCCTCCAAAATTATGTTTTATAACCTCAGATGGTGTTATTAAGACGTTATTAAGGAGAAATGAAAGGGTTTTCTTTTGCCACCAGGATGACAAGCCCAAAGCACCGCACATGCGCAGCGCCGGTAAATTCACGCTCGAGCGTGCTGGCAGAATGGTAGCCAGATTTGGAAAGGGAAAGGGATGGAAATTGCTGATTTCGGCTCAATTTCTGCCGGCAGGGCAGCCGGGCCCTGGACAACAAAGAAATCTCTGTTCCCTTTCACATCATGCGACAAGCAACCGCCCGCGCTGCAGCTGAGCGCCCGAACAAAGGGACCTTTCGGGCAGAGCTGGGACCGAAAACATGCCCTGTAACCCACGTCCCGGCGCTCACCGTACTCCATCTCGGCACTGCAAACCACAAGGAGGGCTGCCACCAGGAACAGCCTTGGCTGACGAGATCAAATAGGTCCGATGAAGACCTCAAGGGCTGTCAGAAATTAAAGTGAATGTGGTGCCCAGTCTGAAATGTCACCGAAGTTCAACAAGTGCATTTATATTTCCCACTGGACTCAAAGCCTTTAGAGATGTTTTTTCCTCTAAGTGTTGCTATTTCATGCTCACCAGAAGGAGCGCAGTTACTTACTATACCCTACTCACTAAAAATTCAATGCAAACCATGCTGAACAACAGCATTTTCTGGGACTGGTCGGTATGATTTATTTCCATGTGCCAGACATCATCTATCTACAAACCAAGAACACAGCTGTGGGTTTTTCATGCAGCATCCTCCTTCTTTTCAGCAGCATCACCATTGTCAGTAGCATCCAGGACAGCCAAGCTTTTCTACACATGCTCCTGGCTGGGTTTGCCAAGACTGTTGATTAATTTTAGAGGGCCAGATATGTTGCCGTGCTGCTGCAGTGGTGAGATTTCCTTGACGTGTCAATCTGGTCCTGGATAAGACGAATGCAGTGGCAGGATGAGGGGAGAGTCTGGTGGTGTGGGTCTGCATATGTAGCTAACCCAGAAACACCACTCGGAGAAGTCTATCCTACCCCTTCCACTTACTCCATGCAAGCCACATTTCCATGATCAGCTTCACTCTTCTCCACCACACATAGCTGGATTTTGCCCCATCCTTGCAGGAGGCTGGATTTATGTGAAGAACCCCCAATTGCATTTGGAAGAAAACCCCAGAGCCTTTGCCGTAAACACCTCCCATATCATCTTTCCCACCTGCCCAGACACGCATGTGGCTAATCCAGAAGTAGACCCTGCTGCCTCTTGGTGGAAGCTGTACCTTCACGAGGATCCTCCCCGTCAGAGCGGGAAAAGGGGAAAAGGCCAGAGCTTTCCTCTTCCCTTTTCCCCTTTCCCACTCTGACGGGGAGGACCCTCATGAAGGTACACCTTCTGTGTTTCCCACCCACCCATTTATTCCAGGAAAACCAAGTCCTCCACTTAATGCATTTTTCAAAGACCGTCTGCTGAAAAAAAGATGACTTTACCCTGTCGTACCCAATGTGATGCTCAGTTCTTCAGGTTTTACTTCAGACCTCCTCCTGAACCTGATGCCACCTCCCCCTGGCTCACCCTAACCAAGTCATTTCTACATCTAACTGTAAATTAGACATGCTGCATGCCTCGCTATGCTGTTATCCACTACTGTGCAATCGTGCTTGCTGGAGAGTTGATTTCAAGGAGATGTGGAGGCCCATGTGAGATCGAGTGCCTGGAAAACCTGGCAGTCTGGTCCCATTCACCACTGGGTACCTTCACTCCTATTAGCCCCACGTTGCCACTCAGTGGTAGCAAAGATGAGCAGGTCCTCCCTGCCCCAAGAACCACAGAGCTGGTAAACGCAATTTTTCTGTACTGTTTTTGCATGCCATGTTCTTGACCCCCGGCTTTGCTGTAGACAGTTGTGTACACACTGCCAGCGAAGTACAAAATGCCACCAAACTCACATCAGTGACATTTTAAGTACCTTTCAGCGATGTCAGAGATTACGTTAGCTCCAGTGCCAAATGAACGAGGATCCTTATTCCTTTCAGTCCCCACTGCCACAGTATCCTGGCTGAAAGACCTACTGATCCTCTGCCTCAACTCTTTACCTTTTTCTTTCCTTTTGGTACAGATTTTTCCTTAGTTCACAAACCCAGCTGAGCTCCCAAGAGGAAGGGAGGAGAAGTGCATGCTGCTGTAATCTTGAAGAGTCATATCCCAGGCAAACACTTACTTGCTTGATTCCTTGCAGTGAGATAAGCTTTGCAATCTGCACACACACACTCTTCCACGTGCCGTGATCCTTCCAGCTTTCCTTGTTCCACCAGGACCCACCTTGTCCTGCCTCCCCCTCCTCTCTGCTGCAGGCAGGCATCTCCTTCCAGCCATGGTGTTCTCCCAGGAGCAGGCAGCAAGGGATGCCTCCACTTATTCCCATTGGAAACAATGCCGTTATCATCACCCACATACAAAAAAAAACTCAGAAGAACTTTCATTTTAACCAGAAATTCTCCACTCGGCAGCCCTGAAATTATCCTCGTTGCCACCAAAGCATCCTGGTTCACCACCATCAGCAGGGTTTGGTAAAGTCTGCAGGTGTGTACAGCCTTAAAGTTAAACAAGTTGTGGTTTTGGCAGTGGTGAAACACTAACTTCACTATGCACAAGACTTGGAAAGAGCGCTGCTGGCCTTCGAGCTGATCACACCCATTCAAAGGTGCTGGGGTTCCAGGTCTGATTGCTGGGAAGCATCCCAGTATTCCACTGCAAAACAAGATGCCTGGGGCCCTCCTAAAATACCTGCAGCTTATCAGCTCTGCTCTAAATAATAAGGAAGCCAGAACTCAATACCTAACAAATATTTATAACAAGAAAACCATTTATAAAAATTGTTTTAAATAAAGATCTTGGTAAGAGTGCAGAGAGTTTCCATCAGATGGAGTTTTCAATCTAGCTATATGAAATAAGCACTGGTAAAAACGTGACGCTATGTGTTACACCTCTAAAAGCATCCATCTGTGACTGCAGCCCAAGGAACTGCACGGTACCATAGCTTCTGCTAAAACGAATGGCAAAACCCCAACACCTCTCAGCCAGGCCCCTCCCCTACCAAGTCACTTCCAGGCAGTGCAGGCAGGGGCTCGATTTGGTTGTGCACCTGCCTGGCTCTCACCTGAAAACTTGTCCGGCACCATCCTCAGAATGGTGCCACCTCACCTAACCCAAAACATCTGCCTTGCGCTGGGTGGTGCTAGCAGAGGAGTTGCAACTCCCTCAGTCACTCCTAGTCAATTAATCCTCCCGTTCACCAAGTAGGGATGAAGGCTGGACCATCCAAAAGAACAACACGGAAAGTCAGTGGGATTCAGGCACCTCACTCCTGGATGTTCCCTGGAAACAGTACGCCAAAAACCTGAACACAACTTAAGGTGGCTTCCAGCGTCACCTCCTGGGACTTGGGGCCCCTCCTCTGCTGCATGGGAACCAGCATCTCCAGGGAGCAATTTCAGGAATTTCCCTCCCCAAGCCTAAGACCTGGGTGATACCTGAGACTCCCTATGCCCTCCTCAAAAGCCCACATAAATCAAGTCAGCACTTCAAAAGCACTCTTGGAGAACACAAATTCCTCCAGACACACATACAGCCCACGCTGCTCACACAGAGGCCGCTATTTTTTTTAAAAAAAAAAAAAAGAAAATTCTTGGCTTTGTTTGCTTCTTTCCTTTCACTTATTATATATACCCTGAGCAGATAAACGGATTTTGTACAGCAAGATGGTGCTGACAGATAACCAGATTGTCTGTTACTCCTCAGCAGAGCATCCTACCTACATTACGCTTAGTCCCTTGCTTATCCTTTTCTAGACTTTCATTTACAAATGCTCGTTTTCACATACCGAAGGAAAAAGCAGCTCCTTTACTGCAATGAGAATTAATTGTTCATGATAAATATCTGGTCCAGACAGAGACAGACTGAAGGACTGTATGCTACCAAGACAGACAGACCCATCTTAAAAAAAAATCTCCCTATTACAGAAGCAGCACCCAAAATTAGGAGATCTGAAAGCATTTTAGGTAAAACACTTTGGTCATCTGCACTTCAGCCCTGGTTTCATTTCCTGGCTTCAATGTACTGCAAAGCTGCTGCATTAGACTTCCCTTCACTGGGGGAAAGTCTGTGACAAAACAAACTGTTAATCCTTTTTATCACCATTGCATAAAAGTATTTACTTTCCATCCTAAAGTTGCTAGCTTGAGGGGTTGGGAATAACAAAGATAGATTCAGAAGACCAGCTGGGTCCTTTATTCCTCCAAAGGAAGTAAGGTAACTGTGGAAAAAATGAAAATAAAAGTGAGAAAGAAAGGGGAGGAGACCCAGAACTAAAATACCTTGGTACTTGTCCCTTCCTGCTCCTTGGTCCTCCGCAGGGCAAATTTGCTGAGCCTTCCTCCACAGAGCTGAGGCTCCACAAAACATAACTTCTTCCTCTGCCGTGACAGCATCTTTTCGTTTTTCCCTCTCCCTCTCCTCTGTCACTCTCCTGCTTCCCCAGTTTCTCAGACACTACACCCTGGTGTAAAACCTCCTGCCAGGAGGATGTCAAAAGACTTCAGTGGGGATGAGGCAGCCTCCATCTCTCCTTCCTCACCGCGGCTCACCGGTAACTCAGCCGCCTGACCAGCAGGACTCTCTGTGCTGCCAGAATTACTCCTGCTTCACTATGAATTTCCTGCAGGACAAAAGCCTCCCCATGGCACTACCCCACATTTTATGACAAAAAAGTAAAAATAATCTAACGACTAACTAGGTCCCTCTGCTCTCTCATCCCATCCCCATGCACATTTCAGATGAGGTATGAGCCAGCTGGTTTACTTGCACCGTGATGAGAAAACACATGCAGCAGGGTCTGTTGAAGAGACCCCTGACACCTCTCCAGCGGAGCTGAATGCCACCTCCAGTAAAATATTCCCATTTTTGAGCACCGCCTGCCACGAGACCATTGTCCCAACCCCATCTTCGTTATCAGCTCCTTGTCACAGCCTTCAGCCCCCCCACCGGACGAGGCTCCCTGAGCTCATTCAAACCGCATGCTGCCCACACAGGATGGAAAGCACCATAACACGTTTCCAGGCCAAAACGCTCCAAGTACAGCAACTTGACACCTCACTTTTCTGCGACAGCACAAAAACACATCTGCCCTGCCACAAGGCTGAATCCAGTCTCAGATACAGAGATAAACAATCCCAGCACAGTCCTCTGCGGGCAAGTACCACCACCTGATGCCAAGAAACATATTTTGTTATGGAATTTGCAACCGAGCACTCGGCGGTCCCTCCAGCTATGTCCCCGAAGCCTGGCGTGAAGCTCGTGGCTGCTCCTGTGTGCGCAGACCACGGCTGAGCCACCCACCGCCCCCACCGGGCAGGACCCCGTGCAACAGCACCTGTGCAGCCCGAGATGCAAACCCTTCCTCTGCACCAGGCGGAAGAGTTCAATCTCTTCCTGCTTCTACTTCTGTGACTATGGGTCTAAAATCGTGAGGGAAATACGTAACTAGACCTGCTCCCATCATTCATGAAATTAACCGCGGAGTTCTCAGCCTTCCCAGCAACTTCGGGTTTCCTTCTCCCAAAAGCCGAACTATCTCATCTGCTATTAAATTGCAAAGTGGCATGGCAGGGAAAGGAAACGCTCAGTTTGCCCCTGACCTTCTGCCATCCTGGGGTAGTAAATCAGTTTAGTCCAACAGAACATTTAATATTCTCACTGGAAGATCCTTGCATGTAAGCGGTCCCTTTCCGTTGCCAAGCGCCAGCAATAACCTCTGGTGGTGGTCTGCACTACTCATGGACCTGAGATTTAGGGAGGAATGTGCCTACCGCCTGGTTTTCTGCCATCTTCAGGATGCACTGATCCTTTCAGAGCTGATGGGGACCAGCACCTGGGGGCAGGAGGAAATCCTGACAAGTTTGGGAAACCACCACCCTTCCCATCCCCAAGCAACTCTTCAAGAGATCCCGCAAGCACGCCCGGCCATGGCCACCTCCATGGGCCTCCCCCGAGCTCCGTGCCCTTCTCCGTGCCCGCAGAGTACACAGGCGCGACTCCTCCGCAGGCTGGACGGCTGCCTGCCCGCTCACACGTGGTCGGGCAGCGTACTTTTAAGACACAGAGAACCAGGAGTACTGTCAAGAAAAGACCAGTGCCTCCCTGCCGGCAATGAAGGGCACTTCAAAAGGTGCTGCTCCAGCTTCTTCTCAACGCTCTCCTCCCCAAAGCTGCCAGACTACCTTTGCTTTAAAATTTAAGAGGTAGGATTAAAGAAAAGCGTAGCAGGAGGAAGAGCCTCCAGTCCCTGTGATATATAAAAGTTAAATAACAAAAACCACCCCCGAGCAACCGAAAAAGCATAACCAAGCAGGCGTATGGAGACACGCAAGCCTGCAGGCACGAACCCTGCAGTGACACTTTGCAATGATCCCTTTTCACGCCGACTGGTGGACTGCCTCCTTACCAAAGTAATCAGCCTTTGGCCGAGCATCCATCTCCTGCTCCAGGCGCTGGGTCAGTGCCTCCAACTTCAGCTCGGCCGCCGACGGCCCTTGCTCCGGCTGCGGAAGGAGGGTCTGGCAGGGCAGCTTCACCTTCGCTGTGCTGGAGCCCTCCGGGTGCCCGGCATCCGGCCGCGGGCTGCTCGCGCCCTCCGGGAAAGGCGGCTGTGGAGCATCCGGAGCCACGTGCCCGCGCGAAGCCAGGCGCGAGGAGCCCGGCTCAGGGCCCGCGCCGCTGCCGTTGGGCCGGTGGTTTTGACCGTGGGCTACGAAGTGGCCGGCTGGGCCAGGGTAGGCGGCGGCGTGCTGGTAGTCCACACTTGGGGTGGCGGGCGCGGAGCTGGGGGGGAAGGACGGTGGGATGCTCTGGTACCACAGCTGGCTGCCGTCCCCTCCGACCCTGGGACCGCAGGGGTCAGCAGGGCCCGAAAACCCCCGGGCGGGCTGCACCAAGGGGGCCGAGAAGGAGGAGGACCTCTGCTGCGGCAGGGCCCCCGGCGCCCCCTCCTCCGTCCCGGCCGAGGGTGCCGGGGGGGTCCGGGCATGCGAGAAGGACGAGGACCTCTGCCCGGCCGGCGTCGGGTCGCGGCCCCCGGCGCCCCGCCTGCCCTCGCTGCCGTTCTGCTGCCCGCCGCGGCAGGGCTGGGGGTCCCCGGAGCTCC
>VZTV01046551.1:0-21629 GCA_013400875.1 Anhinga rufa
TTTCAAAGATGTGTAGATGTGGCCCATAGGGACCTGGTTTAGTGGTGGACTTGGCAGTGTTAGGTTTACGGTTGGACTCAGTGATCTTAAGGGTCTTTTCCAACCCAAATGATTCTATAATTCTATGATCCTGTGTTGTTCTGTGGGAGCTTAGGGCTTCAGCAGCTTTTCAACCCCATGGTGATTTCCCTAGTTTCCCCAGAGATGTTGAAACATCTCTGGTTCATCCCTCTAAGGCTCTTGGCTGCTAATTTTAGCAGATGGCACCTCACCTCCTCCTCTGTTCCTCCTGTGGGATGAACACTGCATTCACCAACATCATACAGGTTAAATATATCCCTTTGCTTCAGTTCCAGTTTGGCATAGGCAAGGCAAAGCCTGGAGTAGGCTCCACACCCCTCTGGGCACAGGGGGACTTCCTCAAGCATCAACAGCACATGGACCACAGGTCCCAGCACAAACAGACGGGTAGCCTTCCTCTGCCACGGCCTCTGGTGGGACAGCATGCAGGACTGGTATGGCACAGTCTGTACCTACATGATATAAAATAGTACTAACATATACTGTATATTTCAGTCATCTGGGAATTGAGAAGCTAAACAGTTATACAAGCCTGTCAACTGTCTGTCTAAACCTACACTTCTAAACCTGATGAGAGCTGATCTGAAGATTTTAATGTCAAAATGTCACCAAAATCAACATGGTTTAGTGCAAAAAGCTGCAGTTTGGTTGTACCTAGTATTTTCTCTCTGACTATGTGTCTCCTGCAGAGTGGTTGACTCTGACCCTAGGCACAGCCCAAAGCAGCTTGTGGTGAGGTGAAGAAGCCGTAAAATTACTTTGACTTTCCAGACACTCACTGTGCTCCCCCGAGTGTGTGCACCGTGAAGACCTGTAACTGAAATAGCTCAGCATTTCTCCAGTAAAAGCAGTGATCTTTCCACACCACAGCTGAACCACATTAAACTACCACCAGAATGATGTTGCAGGCAGGCAGTGGGGTTCATACGCAGGCCCTGGTGCTTCCTTCAGGCTCCTAAACTGCTGTTGAGGGGGAAGTTTCAATAAGCAGGAAACATTTAACAAATAAAGATATTAAACAGTCTTGATGTCTTATTACCAGTGAACAGTTAGTCAAAAATAAATGCATTTATTATGGGGTTATTTGCAAAAGCAAAAGTGATTTTGCTTAATACAGCTCAGCCTCTGCTTATGGCCCCACTAAAACCACTTGTAAACTAAAGGAAAGGTTGGTTTTACTTGGCTTAGTAAACAATATCTTTGCCTTTCTTATTGTTTTCCTCCTGCAGTTCTCTTCCATCTGTAATTATATAATCCATTTCCCTCTCTCCATGGAGGAAAACATCACCATCTTCTAGTGATTATCTTTAGTCAGGTCAAACTGACTAAAGGTATTGGTTCCCTCTGATCCAGCACTGTAGCAGGATAATTTCAGACTTTTGGTGGGAGACGAGTCAGTCTCAGTATTATATGTAATAGGTACTTGTTGCTTACAGGCCAATGAAATAACCCCAGCCCACAGACCGTGATGCTGCAGGTGGACTCCATATTGGGGGAAGCTGTGCGAGTGGTGGGACCTTCTTGTAGGCATAAAGCTGGAGAGGGCATGAGGCAAATCATGTGGCTGCCTCCTCCTCTCAGGAACCACATAGATATTTGCTGATATTAGTCACCAGTATCTGAAAGTTCAGGCTTTCATCTAGCACCAACTGGACCTTGTGCAGATACTATTTTTTAAAATATATTTCCTAAAGGTACTTTTGTATGTGCTTTTAAATGTAAATGTACTGGGCAGTGTCTGTCTGGTACATGGCTCGTGGCTGTTGGTCGTAGTTGAGAAGTGGCCGAAGTTGGAAGATTTTCATAGAATCATAGAATATCTCAAGTTGGAAAGGACGCATAAGGATCACTGAGTCCAACTCCCTGCTCTTCGCAGGACTACCTAAAACTAAACCATATGACTCAGAGCATCATCCAGATGCTCCTTGAACTCTGACAGGCTTAGCACCATGACCAATTCCCTTGGAAGCCTGTTCCAGTGACTGACCACCCTGTCAGTGAAGAACCTTCTCGTAATGTCCAGTCTGAACTTCCTCTGATGCAGCTTCATTCCATTTCCTCGTGTCCTATCACTGCTCACCAGAGAGAGGAGATCAGCACCTCCCCTCCGCTGCCCACCTTGAGGAAGTTGTAGACTGTCATGAGGTCACCCCTCAGCCTTCTCCCCTCCAGGCTAAACACACCTAGTGACCTCAGCCACTCCTCGTCTTGCCCGCAAGGCCTTTCACCATCTTGTTCACCCTCCTCTGGACACAATCTAATAGTTTGATGTCCTTCTTATATTGGGGCACCCAAAACTGCAGACACTACTCGAGGTGGGGCCGCACAAGTGCAGTGCAGAGTGGGACAATCACCTCCCTCAGCCGGCTCGCTGTGCTGTGCTCGATGCACCCCAGGACATGTTAGCAATCTGTGGAGTGACCTTATCCTCCCGGGCAGTGACCAAAGCTGGTGCCACACAGGCAGGGCAGCAGATGCTGCCTGATGCAGGCTGGTGGGTAGGCTGGCTCTGATATTTGTTTAAAGCATTGACTGAGAACTGGGACCTTCACATTTCAAGGCTGTTTCATCCAGATTTCACTGAGAAGGTGCTGTATGAAGAGCTCAGTCAGCTGGACCACTATGGACTGGACTTCTGTTATGCTCAGAAATGAAAAGCAACAAGATGACAGAGGATGGATGGCATTCAAGGTTTTCCTTTAATGCTTCTGTCTCTTGCTTCTATCAGGGAAACACATGGGAAAAGGCAGTAAAAAAGCATGAATTTTGCAAGATGCCTTTTTGGAAATGTTTTGTCAAGGTTTTTATACACTTGCAAAAAAAAGTTACAGTGAGCTTTTGTCCATTCATTCAAATCTTCTAACAGTAGGCAAATATCTCAGAAAACTAAGGTACCTTGCAGATTCAGCAGAACCAAGGGAGACAGTGAAGATGGTGGGTCAGATCTGGGTTTGCTTAGCAATACAGCAAGCTCTTTAGTTCAGACCTACTTGTTTGCTTTATGTAGAAGAGGAACTTAAGGCAATGACCATGAATTCAGAGAAATTAAAGCAAATATTTCAGGGGAGGTTTCAAGATGCTGCCTTCTTAATACCAGCCCTAGAAAACTTCCTTTTAAACAAGAGAGTCATCTCGGAAAAGTAATCTGTATGATCTGAGCTGCACCACGAGCTGCTGCCAGTACCTGAGCACAGAGTCTAGCTCCCTGCAACTAAACCTTCATGTGTGCTTTGGGTAACTATACTGGAAAAGGTCCCTAGAAAAGGAGCTGATAGGTGTCCTGTGCTGCTGTAAAGTCTCTTACGCTGGAATGAGCTGCCTTTAATGAACTGACTTATTTCAGATGTGAAGGGCACCAATAACTCCCACTAATTTGATGGGAGCTATAAGCCCATAAAATATGGAAAATGGTGTGTATAGGTGGGTAAACACACATCGTCTCAGACAAATGATAGAAAGCTGCAGTGCACTTTTCCCCTAATCTGACACACGCATCAATTCCTATGCACATATTTTTCAGTACCATTTCACTTTTTATAAGGCAATCATATTATCAGGAAGTTAAAATTAGCACAGATCCTGCAAGTTCTTTGCAGTGGAGGGAGAGAAGATAGGCAGAGCTTTATCAGGAAATGAAAATCAGCTGGCTTTATTGCCATACCAGGTGTTGTTTATTGCACAGGACTTGTTTTTAATCCATCACTCAGTTAAAGAAAAGCCCAAACCAGCCATCTGACTTCAGTGAATAAATTGACTTTCCAATACAAAGCCATACACAGAGAGCTTTGCATCAAAGCTTGCTTGGTAGCTCAGTGTGCTGTAGGATGAATGGGAAGGCTTTGCAAAGCACCTTGCTAGTCTTCTGCCTTTATTACCAGCAGAGGTACTGGTATGAATGCAGCTGCATCCATGAATCTTCATTCTGTCTTCTTTCCTGAGGTGGCTGTGGAGACAGTGTTCCCAGGATCTTGCTCTGTGTGTGTACCTGCTAGATGGCCAAGACTGAGCAGATTGTGTCTGTCTTCTGCCTTTATGGCCCCAGTTTTTTCACTTTTCAGCTGAACATTAAGCCTTGTTGATTTTCCCCACTTTCCCTTTGGTAAAACACGTGCCTTGAATATAAAACCTGAAAAGATTTGTTTTACCAAGCTTGAAAGCTAGTCTACCTTTGAAATGATTGCTTCTGCAATCAACTTTGATTATTATTAACCATCCGCTAATCTGAAAATAACATGTTATATAAACAAATTTCTCTCTCCCCCCAGACTCAAAAATTATTTTTTGAAATGTATTTTTGTGTTCAGTTAAAATGCTCCTGTTGATTGATTTTTACTCTGCCTCCTCTACACTTCACAGGTAATGGTGGAGTTATATATAGTGACAGAGTCTGGTGGCAGGGAGGAAGAATATTTCCCAGGGAGGCTGTTACTGGTGTGTGTTAAGTAAGAGCTGCAGACACAGTCCTGGTCCACCAGCATGGGTGGGAGACTTGAGGGCCTGAGAATATCAGATCAGCGTGCACCTTTATTCCACCTGCACCTTTGAAGTCAGGGGTGCCTGGACATCACTTGAACGGGAGAGCAGTCATAATTTTCCGTGCTGTGAGGCAGCACTGTCCTCTGGGTGGGAGCACTGCAGCCAAGTCCAGAGACCCAAATTGTTGCTAATTTTGCCATTTTCTATAGGATTATGGGTGTATAATTATTGAGCAGCCAGTTAATTTTTATGAGCTTTTGGGAGCAGGGGAATTCTTAAATGGATTTACAAAATATCTAGCATAGTGGGAATATTAACTTGGCAGGGAGCTACATTAGATGAGGACTTTATAATATAGCAACTCTACAATGGACTAGGGAGAAAAGATGGGCAGGAGCAGGGGTTTCTTCTGGTTTCAGCGATGCTGGTCTGCTTACTCTGCACGTTTGTGTCTTGAGTCCTGAGTGACATAAGGCATAAAAGAAACAGATGAAAATTTCAAAACTACTTGCTCACTTGTCTGAGCTCTGGCCTAGAGCAGTTCTTGCAGTAATAGCTGTTACTGGTCTCTACTTCACCTTCTCAGTGTTAATTCAGGGTTGGCTCCTCCAGGCCAGCATGTGGTGGCAGGAGAATGGGGGAGTGACACATCACTAAGGGAAAATAGGAAAACAGAGGATAAAAGTTGGAGAGAAGTGGTGATACAAAGGTCAGACAGTCATTTACATGGGAGCATACAGGGTTGTAAAAAGACAGCTAATCTCATCAAACTAACACAGTCAATTCAAGCAGTACATTGTATTTCAGCTGCCCAAAGACATTGTGAATCCAATCTGCGTGAACAGAACTCAGCCTGGTTTCTCTAGGTAAACCATGAGGAGAAATACTACGGAGTGGTTCAAGCATCAAATCTGGAGTCGGGACCCGGGCACTTCACCTTTACTTGCAACACCCCCCCACCCCTGCCCCTGCCCATGCCATGCTCCAAGGCAGCCAGGCCCAGCAGCAGTGTGTGGCACCCTCTGCCATATTTATATCCTCTTTATTAGGAGGAGTAAAAATACTTTGCAAATGCACCCTTTCCCCTCCAGACAACAATACAAGGCACATGTGGGCACCCTCTGCACACAGAGCAAGATACAGCAATGTGTGGATCTCTTTGGGAGGCTGCAGATTTTGCTGCCTTGCAGAGGTGCCCCAGGTGTACAGGGTTTGTCGTCTTGTGTTTGACACCAGGGTTTAACCCCAGCCTGCAACTAAGCCCCACACAGTGGAATATCCCTTGGGTCAGTTGGGGTCAGCTGTCCCGGCTGTGCCCCCTCCCAACCCCTTGTGCACCCCTAGCCCACTCGCTGGTGGGGTGGGGTGAGAGGCAGAAAAGGCCTTGACTCTGTGTAAGCACTGCTCAGCAATAGCGAAAACATCCCTGTGTTATCAACACTGTTTCCAGCACAAGTCCAAAACGCAGCCCCATGCTAGCTACTATGAAGAAAATTAACTCTATCCCAGCCAAAGGCAGCACAGAGGGGTATCAGCCTTTTCATTTGTGCTTGATTAGAGCAGCTTTGGCTTCTTACGTATTTTGGAACAGCAGCAAAGCTTTACCATAGAGGGAAGGAAAGAATGATGTTTGTCCTTGAAAATGAAACAGCCCAAGTCTCTCAGTGAAGCTCCAGGTGAACTGAGGACTGGAGATGCTGGGCCGCCCCACAGGTTGCTCTGCCCCGTGGTGGGAAAGGGGGCCCTGGACATCAATGTTTCCTCTCCTTCCACAGATTTTTGCTGTGACCCTGGACAATTTGCTTAATGACTGTGCCTGTACCTGTTCCCTGCTGCTGAGCCCAGCTGGTATCGGGTTGCCCTTGTCTTCCAGGCAAACTTCCAGGTTGCATAGCGTGGCCACATCCAGCCCACCTGTTGGCAATGGTGTCTGCTCCATGCACACCCCTGAGCCACACCTGGGGGTTATCTTGCTGGCCTGGGCCAGAAACGTGCCAGGACTATGGTAACAATTTAACAGTATGGAAAACTGAGTTCCTCTGCCAGGGAATGTCTCCTCTGGGATCTCCAGACAAAGGCACATCTTTATGTCACTAGAGGTAAAATGCAAACATGTACACACATGTATATGCATGAATTATATACAAAGGGATACTTATGAGATTAAATATAGGAAACTTTTTTAGGTGCTTGGATTTATAGCAAAGGTATTTAGGCCCCTAATGTTCAAAGAAATGCCAGTGGGAATTTGGTATCTCAGTGTATTTGCAGATCTAGGCCACAGTCCCTGTCCCAGAGGGCTTGTGGTCCCACTAGATACCTCTCTGCTAGCAGGAATTAAGGACCAGCATAAATGATGCATTTTCCTTTGATCCTTCCCCTGGTTGGCATTAACTTCATTTGATAAACTAGCTCCCTGCTGCCAATCACTCCCCCACCATGCTGCTTTTATGCCAGACCACACAGAGGAAGCTCAGAGGTACTTAGAGTGATTTTGAGTGTGCTGACTAGCCTTCACAACCCTCGGTGCCCCAGGAACAGAGTAGAAGGACATAAATCTTATTTAAATTGCCAGCTTAATGTGATCTCTTGAGGCTCTTTAGGCTGGGGTTTGGACAGATCTGCACATTGAGTTAATTCATTTTCTTTAGCCTTTTGCATATTTCACCAGCTTGCTGATCTGTAACTAGGTCAGCTTCCTAAAGCATCATTTCTGTTCTAGGGCTTTGTCTTTGGTACAGAAGACATAATCAGAGAGGCTGGATTACAAACAAGTGAGACTACACAGGTCAGTGAGTGAGTGTTAGTCTGTTGCTCTTACTTATTGCCTTATAACTATTTGCAGAGGCAAGCCATGTGAGACCAGTCCATTGGCACTTGCTATTCCACACTGGAATTTAGATGTCCCATACTGGGACATTTCCCAGTGACTCAGTGTGCCTACTGTAAATGGCAAGTTCCCAAAGAAACCTTCATGTTGAAGCTCTCATCATGACACTGAGATGGACTGATGGCATGGGCTAAAAGAGCAAAGTGTTTAAAATGGGGCAAGTGGTCCAAGGCTGACTGTAAGGGATGAAGTCTCCATTAAAGGTGGCACGGTGAACTTGGTGTAGCAGGCAGCCACTGTGGGGGCATGGCTGCTGGTGGGGAAGAGCAGAAAGGGAAGAAAAACAGTGAGAGTGTAATGCCAAATGCACCGTGAGAGCAAAACTCCATTTATCATGAAATACAGTTAAAATTGAAGTCTTGATAGCTGAGGGACCAGATGGGGCTGCAATACGGACAACCTCTGCCGTAAAGGTGACAGGGAGGGAGATGGAGTTGGGTGAAGAAGGAGTAGGAGAAGAGGAAGGCAAAGCAGGCAAAAGAAGAAGAGAGGTGTAAAGGCTGAGGAGGAGTGGGAGAAAGGGAGAACAATTAAATGATCATCAATCCTGATTCACACTTGTACAAGCTGTATGTTTTTTACAGACTCAGGAGAGAGGAAGGGCTGCTCAGAAACAGCTTTCTCTGTCACTTTGAAAAGCAAAGAAAAGTCCTTTCTCATACTAGAAGCAAAACGCCGTAAAACAGTGCTTTGCAGAACTGAACTGAGTTCCCGTGTAGAGCTAGACTTCTATTCCTGTCTTTACCTGGGTCTTGTTCTGTACCAGAGACCCCACTCATGTCAGTTTTTGAACCAAGCAGTCAAAGTGCAGCCCTTCAGTGGATTGAAAGGGATGAAATATTAGAGATGAGAACAATCTTATTCATGAGGAAAGGTGACTTACCTTTTTCTCTGGGCCCATAATCTGATTTTTCGGTTGTAGCTTTTCTCCTTACCTGAAATCTACTAGCACAAGAATTTACTTTAATGACCATGTAATCATTTTCCAGACTTCTATTAAATTTGCAAGTGATAAACTGTCTTATTATCTCAGTTAAATTTTAAACAAAATGCTGTTCCTAATAAAGTTCAGCAGACCTCTGCAGATGAAGCAAGCCTTATTTAAGGCAAGCATTTGCGTTTCAGGAGTATTAAAAATACAGGAAAAGTCTACATATAGACCCCTATGCACACACACAAGTAGAAACAGATGTGAACATGTAGGCAATCATCTTTTGGGGCATTTACCAATTAAACCAACTCTTTGTTATCTAAGGCTCAGAATATGACAAATTATTGTAAATTTCCTGGAAGGTTCTGAGGTCAGATGGAAACACTTCTCTGCCAACAACAATCATTTTGAAACCTTGGCCTCACGTCTTGGATATCAGTCCTGTTAGTTAGGTCCCTTGGTCCTGGTTCAATTGAGCCTGCAGAGATCAGTTCTCTGATGATGCAGTACGTGGGAACAATGTTCAGTGTACTATTATTTTGAAGTAAATTGAGCAGGAGCAAGGTGATCTAAGCTGCAATTCATCAGATGGGTTGTTTGCCAGGAAAAATAGATATTCTGACTTGCTCAGGACATAGTTCTGGCAGTATTAATATTGCTTTCAGACACAAATGTCTCTACCGATGTCCCAGAGATCATGTGGTATCCAAAGAGCTTCTGTGAAGCAACTCTCAAGTGTGTCACTCACACTTTGGCAAAAAGGTCTTGAGTTCATGTATGCTGCCTCTGTTCATGACCTTCACATAATCACCAGATTAAGGACAGTCATAGATTGTCCTTTTTGCCACATAGGGGTCTTCTGCTCTTCTTGGTCATCACGTAGTACAAAGTACAGCCTGTAGTACAAAGGCTGGTTCCTTACACCAGCAGAGTAACATGTGCAAGGATCACTTCACATGCCTGCAAGTTGTTTTCATGTCCCAGTGGGGTGTTTGCCATTTTACCAGCTCAAAGCATTCCTGAGCCATCTTCACCAGCTGTTCCCCATTGAGGATCTGTGCAGTCAATTTTTCCTGCCTGTGTGTAGGTCCAGGAGCCTCCATAAGAGCCACTGGAAGCTGTTAACTCCCAACAAGGCAGGTTTCATACCACAGCACTGCACCTGTGGCATCTTAACATTAATGGTGAGGTCTCTCAGTTTCAGACCAGAAAGCATTTGCAAGGTGTCTTCTGCCATACCTATGTGTGTTTGGGGTTTTGGTAAACTTTTGCCCTTGTAGAAGAAGTCATTCTTGTTCTCTTTCTTTTGGCTTTAGTGTGTCAGATATCTGCAGAGCAATCCCCCCAGGAAAGGTGTGCTGTTTAGGCCCCATCTAGTGTATTACATTCAGTTTTGGGACCCCCAGTACAACAAAGATATTGAAAACCTTGCATTAGTTTAGCACTGAGGTCACTAAAATGGTTGGGGCTGAAGCACATGACATATGGGAAGAGGCTGGGGGAGCTGGGCTTGTTCAGCCTGAAGAAGGGATGGCTTCAGTGGGACCTAACTGTGCTTTCCAATGCCTATGAGGGGGTTATTAAGGAGATGGAGCCAGGCTCGTTGATGCGGTGCATGGCAGGGGGTCAAGAGACAGCAGACAGAAATGGAAACGGGGAGGCTTGAATTAGATGTAAGGAAAAAATATTCATTATGAGAATAACTAAGTTTAGAGCAGGTTGCTCAGAGAGGTTGTGCAGTCTCTTTCCTCTTTTCAAGAGGCTGAAGACTTCCCCAATTCCTTCCAGCCTGAACAGTTCGGTGCTGCTGTGATTCCTGCTTTAGGTTATGTTTCAAACACCTTTTCCCTTCCTTTTGAAAGGGATGGTTTGCATGTGGTAGTGACAACAGAACAAATCTGTTTATATTCCCAGCGTTTCAGAAGGGATTCAGTTTGCAGCAAAGATTTCAAAGGGTCACTTAATCCTGCCATCCTGTCCTGTAGTCAGGGCCAGTCAGTCTTTACAAAGCCCCACTCTATGGGAAAGGTAAGTCATAAACCAGAACAGGTGAAGAGGAGACATGGGCTTTTTCCTGCATACAGTAAATCGTGATGGGCCTGCTGCAGCTGTGTATTTGGAAGGAAGCCTCATTTTTATCAAAATTCACAATCCTAGTACAAACCCCAAGCAAGGATTAAATTTCCTTTTAAGAGCATTAATTTACCCTTCAATGAGTCCCAGCAGCTGTTTTGCCATTGCATTTTTTGTGTGTTTTGGAATGAATCTTTTTCTTACTCCCATTTTAGTTTTTTCAAGAGCTGCTTCTCTGTAAGGCCGTTTTCTTGTACTTGGCTGTGCTGGGATGAGAAAGAGTTCAGGTGCAGTGGCCAGCCTTCCCATGCTGTGTCTGGTTCTTCCATCTGCAGCAGCCCCATTGCAGAGTGACCAACCCCCCGCCGGCTGCCCAGAGCTCGTGCAGGATACCTGGGGAGAGCCTCTGCTTTCCTTGCACACATTGCTACCTGCTTGTTTAGTTCCCTGAGCTGTGGCACTAGCCAGGAAAACAAGCATGGTAATCAGAGCTAGAACCCTGCTCTGTCTGTAAAAGCTGCTGAAATATTTTAGGGATTCAGGTTGTCTGAGATGTTTTACCTCTCTGAATTGTGAATGTCCAGGGCCTTGCTGCCGCATTAAAAAATAAAGTTACTGACTGTCAAGTGCGTTGAAGACCTGGGATGAAAACTGTCTCCTCTTAAGTATCCTCTGACTTCAGTGTGATGATGGTAGACTGCCTGCTAATTACATGGCTGTCTTGAAACTAGTCACCCAGCTCCCCGCAGGTGAACTGCTGTGACTCCAGACGCATGGTCTCTTGATTTTCTGACAGCCGCAAGCAGATCAGTTGACAGCTTGTAGATCAGAGGATAATACTGCAGTAAGAGGGAACTAGGACTTCAGGATATTGTTTAATACAAAGTGTGCTTTTAAAAAGTACCAAAGAAACCCAGGTAACTTGTTTTCCATACAAGATACAGCCTGGCTCTTAATGCTCTACTTATTCTGCAGGGATGTAGCATCTGAGGAAGAGCTGGATGCTACAAGGCAGGTCATGGGGCACAGAAGCACCTGCCGGGCCAGGGGAAGGTTACAAGTGTGTAAGAGCATTTGGGTGAAAGACAGAGACTTTCGGTAGAATCTGATTTCCTTTCAGGGACTGACCAAATCTATTTCCAGCAAGCTTATTAATATTGCCATAGTGAGAAGAGCACCTGGCAGCAATGCAAAGCCTTAGGTCACTGCCCCAAAAGCTTCCTGCAGGAGGACGGAGTTATCTACACAAACAAGGCCATCAAAGAGAACTGGGAGGACTGAAATGGTATACTGGTTTGTCTGAGCTCACACAGAAAAGGTGAAAAATCCCACCTCTAACTGCAGTCCATGCCTTTCCCCAGGTTTTCCCTCCCTCAAGTGTCTGCACACTCATGCTTCGTCTCTCACCCCTGGGAAGATGAAAGAAAAATGTTGCTGGTAAATTTTTTTCTCCACTGTTGCTGACAAGCAATCTGTCCGTTGCTTATCTTTAACACACCCTGCGTTAGAGAGAGCCCTGCTAGTGCCTGTGTAATTCTAAAGGTCTTGCAGCTGATATGCAAATGTCTGACGTGTCTGCATTCGCTGGACCTTGCGTTACAGTGAATCGTGTGTGGGGGTTGATGTTTCCTCTAGACTTTGAGGTCAAAAGCCCTATAAAAATAAAAAACCCTTCATAAAATGTTATAAAAGAACTTACTGTGTAGCTGGTCTGTCCTCCTTAGTATCCCCAGCAAACAAGTCAGTAATATTTTCTAAGACAAGGGTACTGAGAATAAAGCTCCTCTGAGCCCTGAAGGGCACCTCTGTTCCCAGAGCACTACTGGAAAATAAAAGCATCCCCTTGGTCCAGTGCTTTGTTCCTGCCCTGTGAGCAGTACTAGCATCTTCCCCACAGGTCAGTCCAGCTTTGAGATCCTGATGGCTTTCATACCACAGATTTGTTGGCATTAAGCATCTTTGGTGTTCCAGGCTCATTTATTTGTTTTAGGCAGCAAAATCTGAAATTAGTATTTTGAGCATATGCATAGAAACTCAGGATAAAGGCTAGATGGACACAGCCTTGTCTCAGCAGTAGCCCACCTTCAAGGGATCTCCCTGCAGCGGACAGAGTGCACCTGTGTATAGCAAAAGATGGTCCATGCCATGGAGAATTTACAACATAAATATGTGAGATCAGAGAGACCTGGGAGAAAGCAGGTGGCAGATCCTCTGCTTGAGTCTCGCCTGCCTCATCACCTCTGCTGACAGCAAGGGAAAGGCTTCCTTTCCCACACTGACTCGAAGTGGTGGGCAGTGTCGCCCTATATTAAGCTCTACCCTACTTAGGAAACCCAGAAGGGGCCTTGACAACTATATGCGTGCTACTAGGAAAACGCAATTGTTCTTAAATCCTTACAGGGTGCTGTCTGCCCCTGTTGCTTAGCTGGTGGGAGCCCATCCATCCATCTCCAGCTATCTAAGAGTTAGCCATCTCCGCTAAACTAGTTTTCCATGGTCCCAGTATAACCTTGAGAAAGAGATAGGAACTCATTGACTCCACTTGCCTTGGCTACTCTCTTCAAAGTGTAATAAGTGCTTCCTCTGGAAGTGCCCACTAACTAATGGAAGGCGCTTAGGTAGGTCTCTCAGGCTAGAGCTTAATTTCCATGTGATCAGATTAATTGAGGTTAAAACCAAGCCTGTAGACTAAGTAACACAGGAAAACATTGAGCTGCCCTCGTAAGCAAATAACTGCTGAGCAGTTTCATGAGCTCTAGCTGCATCATTTTAGGTTGGTATTAGATGAGTTGAATTGCACCTCAACTAAATGCTATGGGAAAAGGGGTGTTTCTTCCCATGTCTTTATGGAGGTTGCTGCTCTCACCCAACAGCAGATGTAACTGGTCTTTTTGAACCTCTTCCACAGAACAGAGCCTAAAGGCTCAAAAAGCCTAAGGCTTCACCGGTGAGGGGTGAGTTCTGGTGGCAACAGAGAGACCACTAAAAGCCTCAAAAACCTTATAAGAAAAAAATATGAGGAAAACTGCAGAAAGAGGCAAGAGCAAACATTAAAATATCCTCAGCATTTTAATCACCATACTATTTGAATCTAGGACTGCACTCTGTAAATATAAAAATACCAATAACATTCATTTTGTGAAGGTTTTGCTGAGTGGACCCCTAGTCTAATGCAGTTATTAAGTATCTTTTTAGGTTCTACACAGAGGTGAACAGATGGCTTTTTTGTGTGTCTGTGTCAGAAGACCCCTTTCTGCAAACAGGGGATGTCAGGGGAGTTACTCAGTGCACTAATTAAATGGAACAAATTCACACTTGTGTATTAAGTTAATTGTGCAGCAAAGCAGAGCTTACTGTCAGGTTAGTTTCCACTCAGTACAGGTAAATTAATTAAATTTCCAGTGTGTTAACAGAGGAAAAATGGGACAGATATGCACATTTACTAGCTAGGTAAGACGTCAGAGCACACATTGCAAGCAGGACTATGAGTCTTTTCCTTCTTGCTGATTTCAACAGGAGTTGGTTTGATCCAGCCCATGGTAAGCACTGTGGTAGCTCAGTCTGGCTTGGACAGAGCAATGACTCAGTAATGAGTACATTAAAGAGATAGCTACAATTCCACTGAAGAGTAAGAGATTTTGAGGTTAGGAAGAACCATTCATGACCATCCCAACCACCTGTAGGACTCAGTGAAAGATTTTCAAGTGGTTAGGTCCACATGTATTGCATTGTATCTGATTGTATTAGGCATACAGTCAAATACTATTGTATTACTGCTTGCTAATAAAATTAAATATGTATAAATGTATTAGATCTCATTAACTGTATTAGAAATACTTATATCCATGTGTTTATAAAATGGATATGTGCTGTTGAATATGAGCAAAGATATTGTGATAGCTCCCATTTGGCTGTAAATATCTTTGATGAAGACTCCCTCTAAACTTTGGGGAGAAACAAGGACTTTAAGGGCCCGTCTGACTTATTTTAGGCATTTGCATTATGATAAGATGACCAGAACCCTGAAAGACTGTATTGCTCTGTGCTGACTGAGATGAGGAGGTAATGGTTAGCACAGGGGTAAATGTCTGCATTGCAGGCATCCATATTTCCTAAATAAATCTGACTGTATTTTAACTGGAAAGCTTTAAGGATTAAAAAAAAAAAGAAAATGTTTCTTAGAGGAACCAACTGATGGCAAAATAGAAGAGCAACAACCCAGTTATAAAAACTGTCCTGGAAGAGCTTGTAAATTGGCCAGATCATTAAGGTGAAAGTCCCAGGCTCATTTGTCATGCACCAGAAATAACAATAACAACGGGAAGAAAACTCAGCCTTGAATCCAGTGTCCTCCTGGGATTTTACTAAACAAGGGCACATGACTGCTCAGTGAAGACTGACATACAGGCTACATTTGAACTACATTTCTAGGGATTAACTTTTTATTAGAGTTAATCAGAATCAATGTCAATTTATGCTGCTTTATTTCAGATGTGGGAGGGATGGTGAGCAGAGTGAAGGCAGTAGAGGCTGTGAATAATGATAAATACACATGGCATGTCTTTGTTGTTGTAAATAGGAGTAATTCTGCCAAAAGCAGTGCTCTGACTTAATTTGAATATTCAGTCTGGCCTATTATTATACTGCACAAATTAAATGGTTTAAAACTTTTAATTTCTTTGATGCCTCTCTTAATGGATGGGAAATTTCGGTGATAGGCATAAACCACAAGCAGTACTGTTTTATATCTGACTCAAGATAGCTATGTATGATCAGCCTTCCCAAATTGGCTTATTCATCTTCAACGTTCAAAGATATTTTTAAAAAGAGGTTGAAGAGGAAAAAAAAAATAAATTGAATTGTTGGTGTGGTGCTGAAATGCAACATTTGCAAGATGCTGCTCAGAAAATTTCCCATGCAGAAGGAGTGGAGAGACAAGAAAGGGTTTTCCAGTCCTACAGACTCAGACAAAGCAGAATTTCCCCGTCACATAGCAGAATTTTCAGTCTCATCCACAGTGCTGAGTTTTTTTTCTCCCCTCCATGGGGGCTCCAGGAGTTCATGGGCTCATTACATAGCAGGAAGTCAGGGACTATCTTCTGTCCTGCTAAGAGTCAGGTGGGCAGACCACAGGGGAGCTAACATGGTGACATGAGGAGAGTAATGCTCAAACTTGACATTGCTACCTACTGCCTGAGGGCATCAACTTACACAAGTCTTCCCATCAGTGAGAACCTCAAGAGATGTCCCGTGGACCTCAGCTGGGGAAGGAGGAGACCTGTCCAGAGCATGTCTTGCTCTGGACTCCACTGCTCAGGGTGGAGCTCGGTCTTAAGGGTATGGGTCTCCTTTGCCCTGTTGTCCTGTGTCCTTCCCTCACCTGGCAGGTCCTGTGGCCAAAGGCCAGACTCAGCACAGTGTGGGCAGCTCTGCAGCCTCCCTGCAGGGACATCTAGCAGATCCTACCCAGCTGGAGTCAGGTTCCTGCTCTGCAGATCGAGAATGCTTTTTCTCATCTCCTACTGTACAGGAAGGGTAACAATGCCAGGGAACCAATAAAATTTCACATCCAACACATTTTGTCTTCTTTCTGTTTTAATGAAAAGACAAGTGCATCTCACCATTTTCTCTGTTCATAGAGCAGGCCACGGAAACAAAATCAGGGACATATGTTGTGTTTGTTCCAGCAGCTGTGTGGCTCACATTGCAGAACAAGCCAGCAAGAACTGGTGCACAGAGCTACCTATGGCAAAGGTATGCAGCCCCACACAGCAAAGTTGGTACAATATAACAACACCAAGTCCTAGAGCTCCCATTGGATGCTTTGGTTTTATCTCTCTGGGCACCCATGAGTGACTAACCTCGTGTACTTCTCCTCTGTGCCTTTTTCTTATGCTTACTGCTGACAAAAAAATTGCCATCTGACATA
Source organism: Anhinga rufa (assembly GCA_013400875.1). Taxonomy (NCBI): domain Eukaryota; kingdom Metazoa; phylum Chordata; class Aves; order Suliformes; family Anhingidae; genus Anhinga; species Anhinga rufa. Next base: position 16,381 of record VZTV01046551.1, read on the forward strand.
GAGAAATAACTGGGCCAAAGTACACTCAGGCAGGAAGGAGCAAAGGAAAGTGTGTGTTATGTTTATGTACATTTTACAGCTGCTACAAAAGCACAAACTTTGCTGTGCAGTATTTTCAGAGATCAAACCCCAGTAATAGTAGGGAGGTGAGTGGTATTTCCCACGTGTATGTGTTCTTTAAGGGGGATGATAGGAGGTCATCACTGCCATCCAGATTGGCATTTTTGGAAAAGGACACCCTTTGTCATGCAAAATCCCTTGTGCCTTGTGTACCCCGTCCCTTCAGCTGATGGCAGCTATGTACCAAAGGTTAGCTACTGAGTCACTGGAACCAAAGCATGCAAGCAGTGACTTATTTGAAAGCTACTTGCCAAGAATAGTGATTCACTGACCCAAATTTGAGGTCTTTTTCTTATGAATTTGAGAGTAATTTGATCATCCTTCTATTTTGCCAGAAAGATTTTCTCATTTCACACTCCCTTATTTTCCAGGAACAAGAGCAGCAGAGCAGTCATACAGTGCTGGATGCTCATCTTGGCGATTTCCGAAGGGCTGTGAGCAGGGTATGCCAGGAATCTTTTTTATAAACCTTCACTAAATGTCTTCTGCCTCTGCAAAAGTCTCTAGCCCCCTTATCCTGAAAGCTAGAAAACTTTTTTTATGCATAAATATATAAAACTTCCCCTCGTACAAACTTAGGCCTTTTGGCTTATCTGAGGAAACTGCCCAGACAACTCCTTGGAGTGAATCTCCTTTTCCCTGCCCTTGCTCCACAGACCTTCAGTTACCAAGCCATTCATCCTGTCTGCTGTCAAAGGTTGAAATTCCATCCCCTACTTGTCATTTTGGCAGCACTCTTATTATGCCGAGGCCTTCCTGACATGGCTTTCAGCTAGGAGGGATTCAGCCTTATCTGAGGTGAGAGCTGCCTGGAAGAACTCAGGACAGAAAGCAATGAGCAGAGCCAGATCCCTGCTGTGTTAGACTTAAAAAGTTGTCTTCAATGTTGCCATTAGTCTTGCTCAAACACTGTGTTCTTTTCATATTTTCTAAAGTCTTGCACTGAATTAATAATACCTACCTTCATAATGGCTTCTTGTGTGAGATCTCAGAGTGTTTACACATGGTGCAATGGTGTAAGCACAGGTCACCAACTCGCAGATGACTCAGTCATTTAGTAGAAGAAACAGAAACAGAACTGGGGCTTCCTAACTAGCACAACTTGATATAGCTTAGCAGAGGGAAAAATCCTTCCTTTTGGTTTGCCCAGGCCCATATGTGCTATATAGTGAAAGTGGGGGGGGTGATTGTTTACAGGGTGTGACAACTATTTCTCTAAGGTCTTGGGGTTCAGACCTCTTTTTTCGCTTCATATCTGTCTCAGCACACTGTGTTGTTTTCTGTTGCCAAAGAGCTGTTAGCGATAACAGCAGCATCATAATTCAGAATAGGGTCTGCATTTTCTGGCCTGGTATTTCTTCTGCAGATTGAATATCTAGCCATACTAAAAATTAATAAAGATGTAGTCTGCATAGAGCAAAGGTACAATCTGGGCTATCAGTCTGGGATGCAGGAAGAGAATTATGATCTACTCTTGGTCATCTGAATTGCAATCCCATGGAGCACAGCCAGGAACTGCAGTAAATTCAGACATCCAGAGTAGAGCTGTAGACTTGTATACATTGTCAAGCACTGCCTGATGGGAGAGAATGTTTTCCTGACTTGATTGGGAGAAATAGTATCCAGACTGCCTCTTCTATTGTTTAACTCAGACATGGAAATGTAAATAGCCCAGTCCATACGTGCCATGTGTCTGGGAGCTATAGAGCAAATGAATGAGCTGTAACAAGCGGGAGAGAAAGGCGATTTCTTGCAGCAGTGGACTGCAAGATGTAGGCTATAGATTTTGTGTCCAACAGAGTTGAGGAATGCCTGCAGACATGTTAGCAGGATTCATCTGACCAACATCTCTGGTATGGGCACAAGGAGCTAGCTACCTTCCCTTATAGTCAGCCAAGAGAAACAGTGATTCCTACACAAATAGACACCTGTATTGACTAGAAAGTGAGTTAATGGATGACCAACACAATTGTAGCTACCTCTATAATTAGATCATATATTTAATTTGTGAGTTTATTGCTGCCCATATTCCAGTGTCCAAAAAAACCCCAACTTTTGACCAACTGACTCACTCAGTATTGCATGTCTAATAGACAAGAAACTGAGAGGGGAGGAAAGCTGAGCTGATGGTCAGGGGTAGATTTATAAACAGCAAAGAGATGGAAGTGCATAAAGAGGTTAAGTGTGAAAGGTAATGGAAAAGCTTGAATGAAAATGTGAGGGCAAGTTGTACATGTATTGCACATAAAATGGGATGTTGTCACTGGGGCAAGTAGAAGTATGTAAAGTCAAGTCCTGAAGAAATATGAAGCTCAACAGAACTTGATACAAATCAATGAATGTACCAACTTCCTTCTTTCAAATCCATTGCAGAGTCTGCTGAAATCCCTTCAAGGAGAAGGGCTGATGGGGCCTGGTAGGCCTTGCTGGCTCTTGAAGGTCAGAGCAGACAAGCTCAGGAGCTGAGAATGATGACTGGGTAACCCCAGACTTTGGTGCTTTATGTGAGGTTGCAGTGAAAGTTGGGGTGGGCAGAGCTCCCTCCTCTCTGAGACCATCACTCATCAGTAGAAGGTAGTGTATGAACCTGCCCCTTCTTCTTCTGTGTTTGAGGAATATTTCAGAATGAGGGGGATGATACTGTGTTGTCTTGACTTATGCTGGTTTTCCCAGGATTCCTGCAGTGGTTAGGGAAGGTATTCCTTACTCCCAACCATATAATTTCAGATGGTGTTTGAGAACTTTGCTGACAGTCTGGGCAAAGCTGGGGGCAGGATGTGATGTGGGCTGTATGGGAGAGGCTGGTTTGTGTGGCAGCCTGTGTAGTGTCCCTTCAGGATGGGGTGAGCTTGCTTTCCAGTCCATACTGAAAGACTGACACAGTTTTCTCTGAGGAAAGAGAGGGATGACTCTGACCAGAAAGCTTCCAAGCTGTGAGAGACAGAAGCAGCTGTATGGGAGAAGGTATCAGACTTGAAGAAGTCCTCAAAGTGTTTCTGACTCGTGAAGAAGGTCTTGGTTCACATGACCATCCAAGCTACCAAAAGTTCAGACTCTTAAGTCTGAATTTGGAGTGAACTGACCAGTTCGCAGTGTCATAGATTCAAAATGTTGATTGGGAGGGACCTCCAAAGGTCATCAGCTGGCTCTGCCATGTCCCTCACATTACTGTGGACACTCTGAACTGACAGGACGTATAATTGTATCTATAATGGGAACTGAAGCCCAATAATGACCCCAAATTATTTTGATGTTTCCCTACTGTTGATATAAATGGAAATTTGGTGCCTAAATGTCTTTCAAAGAGATTTGTCAAGGATCAGGTACGAAGTCTGTGGAAGAGAAGAGAATTGAACAAAGTATTCTGAGTCTCAAGCTCTGTCCAGCCAAAGAGCTCTGCAATGGAGGAACATGAACAGTACCAGAGCATGGAGGAGCACAGAGCAAGGTTGGTTTTTTTCTCCAGTGAGCTACATGCTTAGTTTCCATGCCTTCTTGGTTTGCCCAGAAGTGAGATCACCCTACAAGAAAAGCAGTAGGATCTACTATAGTTGGGCATTGTATTAGTCTGGCTTAAAGACATGAGGCACACAGCCCGACAGCAGAGAAATAAGCTCATGGAGTGAACACAGGGTGGCTTTCCAAGGAGAGAGCTAGCCAGCTGGTTTGTCGATAAGGATCCTGCTTCATGCTCGTCTTGGCTATGCAATCTGCCTTGCAGCCCAGAAATTGATGTCCTGATGTGGAAAGGCTGTATGTATTCCTGTTACTGTTTTGATTGTATTTTTTGCATTTTCTCCTTGCCTTGAATTAGATTGAATGTTTCTGTTCAGGCTAACAACAGAGATTACTTGGACTATATGAAGACTGGGACAACAAGCAAACTATCTTTGTAAATAGGCTAAGTATGTGCTTCCCATGCAAAACTCAAGATCTTAGGGCAAAAAATGAAAAAAAAATTGCAGTTTTGCATCTATCTTTCTGCTCCATCCCTGTCAAAATAGCCAGGAACACTTGTTACCACTTATTTATTAATTGCACTTGTGAAAAGTGATTTAGCAACCAGTTAGCTCCACATTCTTGGAATGAATGTGGTTAAAAATTAATCCAGGTGGTTTACACTTGGGAAACTGGATTTTAAACACTGGAATCCTCTAATGTTGCTGGCCACCAGAAGCCACAGAATTATTCTGGAAATGATCGCTTAAAGGAGAATTGCTTGTTTTGCATGAACATTTGCTCAACAGTTGAGATCCTTATCAGGCTGTGGCAGCTTGTGTCAAACATAATCAACAGAAGGTTGAAACTTCAGAACATCCTGCATTTATGTACTTGATGGGAGGGATTTTGGAGCTGTGAATCGATATGCATTTGGAGTTCCTGAATGCAGTGAAATGACACTGGAGGAAAGCAAATGTCACTCCAATCTTCCAAAAAGGCAAGAAGAAAGACCCGGGAAACTACAGGCCAGTCAGCCTCACCTCCATCCCCGGAAAGGTGATGGAGCGGCTCATCCTGGAGGTCATCTCCAGGCATGTAGAGGAAAAGAAGGTTATCAGAAGCTGTCAACATGGATTCACCAAGGGAAGATCATGCTTGACCCATCTGATAGCCTTCTGTGATGGGGTGACTGGCTGGGTCGACGAAGGGAGAGCAGTGGATGTTGTTTACCTTGACTTCAGCAAGGCTTTTGACACTGCCTCCCATAACATCCTCATTGACAAACTAAGGAAGTATGGATTGGATGAGTGGACAGTGAGGTGGATAGAGAACTGGCTCAACAACAGGACCCAGAGAGTTGTCATCAATGAGGCAGAGTCTGGCTGGAAGCTGGTGACTAGTGGAGTCCCCCAGGGGTCTGTACTGGGTCCAGTCCTGTTTAACATATTAATCAATGACCTGGATGAAGGGATGAAGTGTAGCCTCAGCAAATTCATTGATGATACTAAGCTGTGAGGAATAGCTGATACACCAGCAGGCTGTGCTGCCATCCAACGGGACCTGGACAGGCTGGAGAGCTGGGCTGAGGGGAACCTCATGAAATTCAACAGGAGCAAGTGCAAGGTCCTGCACCTGGGGAGGAACAGCCCCAGGCACCGGTACAGGTTGGGGGCTGACCTGCTGGAAAG
>VZTV01046551.1:28245-38322 GCA_013400875.1 Anhinga rufa
GGCCATGAAGATGATCCAAGTGCTGGAGCAGCTCTCCTATGGAGACAGGCTGAGAGAGTTGGGGTTGTTCAGCCTGGAGAAGAGAAGGCTGTAGGAAAACCTTACTGCGGCCTTCCAGTACTTAAAGGGGGACTATAGGAAAGATGGGGACGATCTCTTTAGCAAGGCCTGTTGTGACAGGACAAGGGGTAATGGTTTTAAACTAAAGGACGGCAGGTTTAGGCTGGATATAAGGAAGAAATTTTTTACACTGAGGGTGGTGAGACACTGGCACAGGTTGCCCAGAGAGGCGGTAGATGCCCCATCCCTAGAAACATTCAAGGTCAGGTTGGACGGGGCTCTGAGCAACCTGGTCTAGTTGCAGATGTCCCTGCTCACTGCAGGGGGGCTGGACTAGATGACCTGTAAAGGTCCCCTCCAACCTAAACCATTCTATAATTCTATGCTAATACATGTGGGCTCACGCCAGCTTGGCTGCTGGCCCAATGTCTTACTGAATGTTTTCTTGAATCTCTGCTATGGTTCAGTCTGTGAATAAGCAGGGGGATATTCCCGTTTGCTTTAAGCAGGTGGATATTCCTGTTTGCTTTACTCTCATGCATAAAGGTTGCCGGATCATGCCTCCTATGTACAGCCCTCTTTTACAAAGTGTTTGATATTGATATACCAGAGGTATCAGGTGGCGTGTGGTTTGCAGGATTCTGTGTAACACCCTTACCTGGGTTTGCCCTGCCCGACCAAGTTGCACCAACCTCACTAGTGTCCTCGTGGGCTGGCAAACACAGCTTGAGTTATGCCAGCAGCACACTGAAATGCTGCCAAGGGATGTTAAACCAATTCGCTGGGTGAAATGTGGCTCCTACTAGCCCCAAGCGTGGCTGTTTGCTGAAGTACCAATACTTGGCTTCCTCCAGCAAGAATCCTGCAGTCCCTGTGCCCTACATTTTTGTTCATACTTGAAACCTCCTGCCCAGAACCTGTGGTGCCTGGAAGCACGCCCATTCCTCACAGACCCTCCTCTTTGCAGATGGTGGCTAGCTCACCTTTGCATGCACTCAGGAAGAAAACAGTGTTTCAGTGGCACTATCACTTTCCAGGAAGACCAGGCAGAGCCATCAGAATTGGCTAGAAGGAGGTGAAACAAACCATCAGAGAGCCAAGACTTCGCTGATACTCTGATGAACAGAGTGACAAATTACTTTCTCAGGCAGGGTCAAGGTTCACTGAATCCATTAATTTTCATGTGTTTCTCAAAGTCTTCAAAAAGTCACCTTCTTCCCCCACTCAGATGGCAGATGACTGCATTGGCAGGGACAAAAGGAATTCTGCTGTTGAAATAGCTCACTAATTTTAAGAGCATGACCTGGCAGCACAATGCAGAACCAACAAAGTAAAACCAGAGAGCAGCCAAAATGTCTTCCCACATCAATACTCTGTAATCAGCTTTGTTGCATAAAAACCTCAGGCTTTTGTGGGAACGTAATCCAACAAAACATATTTCAAATGAATAAATCAGCTTTCCCTGATGGTAAGCTATGTGCAGAGCAGTATTGAAGCATTCAGGGTAGCTATGGTGACAGTATCTTCCTCCTAACAAAGAAATACACTGGAATTAGAAAAGGATTTGTGAACAACCAATAATTGTGCATCCAGACCACAAGAGTTTGCAGGAAAAAGGGTTGCAAAGTTCTTGAACACAGGTTTTCATAGTACACTATTTCGATGTTGCAGTTAGATTCTGAAAAGAGCCAAACCAGTACATGCCTGGCTGGCTGAAGGGGTGTAACTTGGCCAGGATCACAGCTTTTTGTCATTTGTAAAGGCTGTGGTTTTTCTCTGCTTGCACAATTTTCAACTCCTTTGGAAAAACTCTGCTGAACTTTTCACCCAGCTGGTGTTTGCTCACAGCCTGGATGTTTGCAGGCAGAGCTGCCTTGTTCCTCTCACTGCTTCAGGGACCTTTCCTATGGAAATCTCTAGAGATCTTGGGGAGGATGGGTCATTGAGGGACAGTAATTATGGTATGGTGGTGGGCAGCCAGAGGACTTCTCAGACATTGTCTACCATATAGTATGTCCCCAAAGTATATATCTCTCATGCTGTTCATTGCACATCAGAAAATTCATAGCTTGCACTGTATTTTCCTTCAAGTCACACAGCCCATCCATGCACACCCTGTTAGGAGATCCAGAAGTGGGCCCATGGCCTCACTGAGCTCTCCTGCTATTCAACAGCAATGGATAAAGGAATATCTATACTCATATGACTTTGTTTATCTGTGTTTTGGGGAGTTATATTCGTATTTTGATGTTGACCTCTTGAATTTAGCAACAACACAGGCTGTTTGCCTTGCCCTGGAGCTCATAGTATCTTGAAGAGCTGTTCTTGCTATACCAGCTGAGACCTTCCATAATGAAGTGAGAAAATATATAACAGGAGACATTAACAGAAAAGCATAAAGCTTCAGAGTCTGAAAGTAGGTCTGAAAGAGAAAGAAAAGCACTATGAGGTATGCAAAGTTGTCCTCCAGATCCCTGCAGAGTGAAATGGAGCATTTCAGAGACAGGGAACAAAAAGCTGAAGGGGCTTCTCAGGAAGTGTTGTATGGGATACAACCATGTTCTCTTCCATACACCTTCTTTTCTTGGTGTGATGCATCAGAAAGTTCTTGGGAAGACTGTTTCTCCAGTGGGGATTATGACTACTGAATGCATCCACACTTTCACAGGGTCCCATGAGACACTGTTTTCTGAGCAGTTTGTGTACTGACATTGTGTGGATCCCTGTTGTGTGGAAAGCCAAGTTCTGCCCTCTTCTGGTTCAGGTGCACAGTATAACTCCTTCCTTCTGATATGGAGGGCTCTCCAAGGAAAGAAAAAATAGCTCTTCACTCTACAGGCCCAAAGTATCACACTGTGATATTTGCCACAAGCAGCTATGTCAGACTACGTGGTTCAGGCTCTCCTCGCTCTCCCAGCACCTCGGCTGGTTCTTGTGCCTTGCTCCACAGCTGACTGCTGGGAATCAGCAGATGGCTCATCCCTCATCCCTGGCAATTGCATGCCTCTCCTGGCCTCTCAAACAGTATGCAAAACACTGTGCATTGATAACAGAAATGTTTGCTGGGCAGCTTCCAGCCTGTTCGTACAAACTATCTATTGGTCATTTAAGTTGCCAAAGGCTCACATTGTGATCATCCAACATCTGCTCCTTTAATAACATATTCTTTCCTTGCTGTAGCACAGTTGTTATGTTCGATGTATTTCTTCATTTCCCAAGGAAATGAGAGTATGGTACGACCTTAGGAAACACAATCAGCACAGCAACACTGCCAGTATGAGTATGTCAGCTGGGAGGAAAATGTCCTTGCCTGAAGCTTTTGAAAACATTTTGTGTCCCTGTGATCACTAGGGAATAGCCATCACTGGTGTCAGCGTTGCATCCCTATTTATCTCTACATCTGCTGGGTTGTCCAATAGAAGCCTATAAAATCATGGGTCAAAGAGAGGAAGTAAATAAAGAGAAAAAGGTGAGTGTGTCTTTGCAGCCTGAATGAGGAGCACTGCATAGCAGGTTCAGAAGAAACATGAGAGATATTTCTTCCTGCAGTACAGCTGAATGGTGGGGCCCTTGCTCCAGAGCATTATGAATACTAAGATTTTACATGGGGCTGAGCAAGTGTTTCTTGAAGACGAATCAGAGACTATTAAGCCTCCAAACCTCTCAGCTCCTAAAGTCCCTAGGCAGCGATTTGCTGGAGTTCTCCAGGACAGTGTTACTGTCTGGTTGCCTGTCCTTCCTGAAGCATCTGCTGTTGGCCATTATCAGAGACAGAATTACAAGTTTTATTTGGCTTTAGCTGAACACACTGTGCCCATTCTTGCCTGTTAGTGCTGCACTGTCATGGGGATGTGCACTGAGCACCTGAGATGGAGCAAAGGCAGAGAAGCAGAGCCAGGAGATATTTAATCACTCTGCAATGGAAAGAGAAACCCACTTCATGGACCTGATCTCTTATGTCCTGTGTATTGCCCAAAATCCTGATGCAGTGCAGCCAGACACACCGCATGGCCCTGTGTGTCTGTTGGTGGCTGCACTCATTGGACAGTTGTCCAACACCAAGCCAAATGCCCTCCAACAGCAAACCACTATGGCTAATTTCTGGAGCAGAAACACCAGTCATTGCTCTACGTGGAGTCTAGCGGGGTGTGCTGGGCACACTGCAGAGGCAGCACAGTTTCCCCATCCTGGAGACCTGAGGAAGTTTCTGACAGTATCACACGTTTTCTCCAGCATCCCAGGAGACTCCTCACCTTGGCATTCCCACTGCAACCACATCTGAGGAGGATGGACTGCCCATTGAAAGGGAATCAAATGCGAAACCCTCCATAGGAAAAAAGGATGTTGAAAGCTACCTGTGGGGAGCATTTCACCAGTTTACTCCAGATGAGCTCTTTGGTTTGACTGTGCCAACTGCTGTTGATATCAGAGTGCTGACTCCTGAATCTGGCCAGCTGAGCCATTTTTTTTCTGAGTGTGCTGGGCCTTCTCATATGGTACTTAGCACTTTTACTCCATGCCTCACTAAGGAAAGTTAGATTGTGTGGTTATTATTAGCATGCATTCAGGCTCTTAGCAGTGGTAGGACACAAGCAGTAACACATGTAAGGACATCTGGTAATGTGACCTTTTGTTTATGCCAGGGTATGGGCATGAGTTCATAAATACAGAAAGTACCTTAGACCTTTCTTGCCTTCCTTGTTCTATTTACAATCTGAGTGTATTTAGGGTATAGGGAAATGAATCAAAATGGATTTAGACTTTATTTAGCACTGTAGCTGCTGTTCTTATTTTGACCCCATCAAACATTTTCTTGGTAGATTGTTTTCATTTGGCTCATTCATTGATCATTTGACATGAGAAGTATTCAGTCATCTTATTGATTTTTTTTACTTTTTGTCCTCTATGGTTAATTTTAAAAACCGGTTCTTCATATCAGTAGGTGAATAGTCAGTATTTCAACATAGCTGTTACAGAGATGTATGCACCTGGTGTTATCATAAAATGCTATGAGAGAACCAACCAGTATCTGGAAAGTGTGAGCTCAGCTTGCTCATTAAACAGCCTTTTCATGTTTTTTCTTTTTAAAATAGGAAATGAGGATGTAAAAGATGATCATCCAGGAATGGGAAAGTAAGCAAATCAGTAATACTATTTAGGAAGTGTATATCATCTTTCACCTCAAGATTTGAGAGTGCTTTATGAACTACTAATTAAGACTCAAAACCAGCAGGGTGTTACTGTAATGAGTACTGAGACATCCTACTTCATGCTGAGCTGAAAATAGTCTTGAGCATGCTAATAAGTTTCTATTGTAGACCTCCCTATGGTCAGTATTAACAGGGGCTGAAATATTATGAACAGGAGGGGCAGTCAAATATTAAGGTCAAACTAAAATTTGTTGTAGTTTACAAAGACAACAGCAGTAGTTTCTTTTCAAAATGCCTCCGAAGAAAACAGAGGCATTTTTGCTTTATTTCTGTTAATACAAATATTTACTTACTTAGCTGGGGAAAGGATCCTTCTTAAAATTTCAAATATAAATCAAGTTCCAAACCCCATCATATGAGTGTTTTCAATGTTTTATTCTGCAACCATGTGGGAGAAGCTTTTTTTTGAAAGCAGAATTGTTCACATCACCATGTGATTTCAGAAACTCTGGTTTTAAGTGAAACACCAGATATTAACATTTTTATGATGAAATGATGAGAACTAGCAAAAATTAGGAAAAAAGTATTTATTGAACTTACAGCAAGTCTTGTTCAGTATTTTCTTCATGGATCAATAGAGATTCTAAAGAAATATGAATTGCTATAAAATTACTTGAGCAGAGGGGTAATAAAGGTAATACTAAATTCTTACATAGAGAAGAATGAAACCATGAGATCATTTCAGATTTCTGAATGGGATGTGACACTACCTATGTTGCAAAGAGCAAAGGTGTAATGAATAAGTTTTAAGGAAAGTTTGTGTTTCTAGTCACACTGTGAGCAAGGCTCTAGTATTTCTCAAGTTGCTATAAATATCCCATCCCAATGGCATTAAACTTAAACAACTAAAAATATGAATAAGGTCACAGAATGATGCTTTTCTGAGTATTTGTTGGTAAACTAGGAAGAAGCATGAAGCTCTGTTGGAAAAGAGATTTAAAGTGCCTGTAGTAATCACATGGCATCCTTCAGGAGTCTACCCAGATCCAAGTAGCTACAGCTCAATACGTGCTGGATTCATCACAAATTAGACTAGTGATATCCAGTCAAACATGCAATTTCTGTCTAAATTAGAAATAGCTACTAATGATTTCTGTTAATGGGTTTGGTATATAATTATTAGATACTGTCTCCATACACATGATAGGCTTTTTACCTACTCAGGGGAGACTATACTTTGATTTGGAATTTGCTGTATGCAGACCATGGCCCTTCCATGCATAAAAGCCCTGAGGTTTCTTGTTAGCCAAGGGCTTTTTGTATCCAAGTTTGATATATTTTTCTGGCTTGCTCTAATCACGCTACCCTTTTGCCTTCCCTTTTACACAGCAGAAAGATCAAGGAATGAGTTTCAAAACAATGAAAGGTCCCTTCTGTCTCCCAATTCAACAGCAGAAGTAGACAGCTTAAAAAAAAATGAAGTCTGATGCCTGCTATTTTATTTCCTGCTTTCTGTTCAGCCGGGAACACTTTTCTTCTTCTGCTACTTGCCAAAACAAATATGGTCCCCCAATATTCAGCACTTGCCTATTTTATGTGTGTATGGGCACATACCTTGGAGTACACACTTTACTGTCCGTTTTTTGGTAAGATGCGACTCATCCTTGCAGATAATGAAAGCCATATTCACTAAAGTGATTTGTGCTGCCTTTGCATGTGATGCCATTCCTGTGTATTTTGTTTCTGTAACATTGCTGGGACAATACTTGTGCACAAGATCATTGCAAATAGCACATCTAGCCCATGGCAGCCAGGCATGCGGCACTGACCATAGGGCTAACTGATTAAATGAACTGTTTAAACCTGCAGTAAAATATTGAAGATTATTAGGAATCTTTAATGTATGTGAGGGGTGGCATCTCCAGAAATATATCATTCATGAGAAGAGGTGCCCATTCAACAATTCCCTCTTCTCATCTAACTCTGTGGCATACCTTCGTGGTGCTGGGTGACAGAGTTGTGGACAGATACAACCTTCTCCCTTTCATAGAGAAGGGGTAGAAACTCTTGATTCAGCGATTCAGCTCTGAAATATCTGTGCTTTTTATATTGAAATGAACAAACCCAACCACAGAATTCCTGTTTGTAAAGGCTGGTTGATGCCATTACCTGTAAAGAAAAATCCTGGTAGCCAGCAATACAGGGAACTGGTGAAGAGACACAAAGTTTAGATACCAGCGCAAGAGGCGGTCCCAGTGCACTGCCCTATAAGTTACATTCTGACTTCATAATTATAGCAAAGTCATATTAATTTCTTAAAATGCTCCTCCCAGCACATGCTTATGTGCTGGCTTAGGAATCCACAGCTGTATGGTGAAGTCCTAGAGCATTTGGCTCTCTTCCTACTTCAGCAGAGGCATGTGCCATGGCAGACACAAGGAGCTGGGAGGAGCACCCTGGGAGTAGCCCCGCACCGCTGTTGGTCAGCAGCCAAGTCTTTACCTCCCAAGACTCACCTCCCGTCTTGAAGGAGAGCGGGAATCTGTCCTGAGAGTGACGGAGCACAGAGAGGCTTCAGGAGGCCTTCTGTTGTGTGATTTGTGGTTTTAACTTCATTTCTAGGGCGGATGCAGTTGAATCACCTTTCAGTCAATACTCAGAGATTTGCTTTCTGCTTAAGCCAGGCATATATGTCAGAAGAGATATATAAAGCTATTATTTTAAAGTCAGGTTGTCACTTTTCCTTGCACAGCCAAAAAAGTCAGGAACAAAATGTGCTTGGATGTTTTTGTAGATACATTTTTGAGGAGTATAACTCAAATACTGTGGAAACTTAAGGTAACTGGCAGGAAAACAGAGCAACTCTGTGCTGCCTTCAAAATCTCTGCACTTTTAACTGTTTTATTAACTTCTCTGGTTTTCCCATAGATATTGATTCTGTCAATTCTGATTTCAACCAGGTTGCACGTGGGAGAAAAGTAATGTCTGAGCAGATGGTTGTCATGAAATGAACAGCAAATTATTGCACAACTGTAGGAAATCCAGCACATTCTGCAATGCTCTAAGTCAACATGCATTACAGATGCCAAAGCAACCAAACTCAAGGGACACTTGAACATGTAGAAACAAACAAAAATTATAGAGCCTGAAGACTGAAATCCTTATTCCTATGAATAGAAATTCTTCATTAAGTTTCTATAGATTGGACTTCTTGTTCCCCTCATGAGAAAGAAATATTGACAGCATATGTTGAGGCAGTATGTAGAAATCCAAATTATACTTGTCCCTGCAGTAAGCTTTCTGCAAAGGAATGGACTAGATATCCTGGAGGAACAGGACTTGAGTATTTTAAACACCTATTTTTTAGGGACAGCTGAAAAGGAGCTAGGAAAAGGCAACTGCCTCGATAACAGCAGTATCTGCAATCAGAAGAGAGAGAGTAAAAACATTTATGCATTTGTGGAATGGATTTCTAGTGCATAGTTTTGGGTCACAAGCTATATTGATCTACCTGAAAGGGGATTGAAGAAAGCCATGTTTCTGGGCAAATCATTGCATGACTGCCCTGGGGGACAGTTCTTCAACCTTCTGGATCCTCCAGAGATGGCCTTTCTCAGAGATGGAGGACTGGGCTTCAAGCACTGTATGGGGTGGAGCTGACCTGGTAGTCCTTTGCTTGCTGTATGTCTTAACTAAATAACGAGCCTGATGGAAAAAAGCATTAAAAATTGTGGTGTGCTCATCATGAGAATGTATTGTGATTGGTATCTAGCTTGAGTGGCTCCATCCCACCTATGTAGCACCCCTCTGTGCTTCTGGGCAGGACGAGAGAGAGAGAATCGTTTATGGGATCTTGTTTTTACATCCCTCTACATCACATTGCCTGATTTCAGGGGTGAATGAAATGTTTCCTGAGCCAAAGTTTTCCCAGAAATTGCTGACTGCAAAATGCTTTGAAACCAAAAGGGTGAAAAGTGCTGAACAGAGAGCAATCCACAATTTTCTTGTTAAGATGAAAATTAAGTAGTTATTGTATCATCTGGCAGTGCAAAAATCCTAATGACAATTTTTCTGGCCTGAAATTTTCCTTCCCAAGTTTATCTGGGTCACAGAAAAGAATAATTCAATATTGCAACTGTGGGTACTCTGCTTGGGTGGATAAATGGACTACACTGAGCCTATACCTCTGCCCCTCTAATACTGTGTCAAAGACCATTAGTCAGTAATTATTAATACTTTTGGCCTACATTCCTGCTTACTCGTATATATATTCTGTAAAACTATCTTCTTCAGTTTTAGCCTGATGAAAGATGCTTTCTGATGCTTTTCATTTAAAGGCAGGCAGCTAGATCACAGGCTGAGCCATCACACTTCAAACAGAACGAAGGTGCCTGGGCTGAACACAGAGATTGCTGCCCATCTCACAGAATCACAGAATCACAGAATCACAGAACGGCAGGGGTTGGAAGGGACCTTGAGAGATCATCTTGTCCAACCCCCCTGCGTGAGCAGGCACACCTAGAGCAGGGGGCACAGGACCGTGTCCAGGCGGGGTTTGAATGTCTCCAGGGAAGGAGACTCCACAACCTCTCTGGGCAGCCTGTGCCACTGCTCTGGCACCCTCACAGGAAAGGAGTTTTTCCTCATACTTAAGTGGAACTTCCTGTGTTCCAACTTGTGCCTGTGGCCCCTTGTCCTGTCATCGGGCACCACTGAAAAGAGTCCAGTCCCATCCTCTTGACACCCACCCTTCAGATATTTATAAGCATTGATGAGATCCCCCCTCAGTCTTCTCTTCTCCAGGCTGAACAAACCCAGGTCTCTCAGCCTTTCCTCATCAGGGAGATGCTTCAGTCCCCTGAGCATC
>VZTV01046551.1:49613-60634 GCA_013400875.1 Anhinga rufa
CTCTGCTCTGGTGAGACCCCACCTGCAGTGCTGCGTCCAGCTCTGGAGCCCCCAGCACAGAAAGGACATGGACCTGTTGGAGTGGGTCCAGAAGAGGGCCACAAAAATGATCAGAGGGGTGGAACACCTCTCCTATGGAGACAGGCTGAGAGAGTTGGGGTTGTTCAGCCTGGAGAAGAGAAAGCTGCAGGGAGACTTTATTGCAGCCTTCCAGTACTTAAAGGGGGACTATAAGAAAATGGGGACAGACTTTTTAGTAGGGCCTGTTGTGACAGGACAAGGGGTAATGGTTTTAAACTAAAGGCAGGTAGATTCAGACTAGATACAAGGAACAAATTTTTACACTGAGGGTGGTGAGACACTGGCCCAGGTTGCCCTGAGAGGTGGTAGATGCCCCATCCCTGGAAACATTCATGGTCAGGTTGGAAGGGGCTCTGAGCAACCTGGTCTAGTTGAAGATTGCAGGGGGGCTGGGGCCCTTCCAACCCAAAATATTCTATAATTCTATGAAACCTGACCCATCTGGCCTCCATGCTGCCCCTCAGCTGCTCATCCATCCTCCCTTCTCATCATGTGATAGTGCTTGGAAGTCTGAATGAGAAGAATGGTTAGGAAAACCAGGATATGTTTCAAAGGCTCAAATGATTGATGGAACTGCTTTGTCTAAACGATCCATTCAGAAGGGTGAGCTGTTTCTGAGTCATGATGTCTGCTGAGATATGTAAAGGACTTCAAACTATTAATTACTAAAGAATCAACTGACTTGACAATTGAAGTCTTCACAAGATAGGCAGCTAAAAGAAAATAATAAGAGGAGCAGCATGTCCTCAGCTGGCATATGTGTTTGAAAAGAAGACGTGAATGCCTTTTGTATTAAGACTAGTCAGAAATTTCAGTTTCTCCTTTTCATGTCTGATCAGCAGGATTGCTCCAGCTCTTGACAATTTTATTGTTTTGTCAATTGTGTGAGTACATTCAGCCCTACAAATACCAAAGCTGGGCCAAACAGGAGGAAACATGCAGTGTGACCCTGTCTTTCTAACATTTTGGCTTCATGTAGGAGAAATGTCCTTTTCCCAACCTGTCAGCATGGTATTGTAATTCATTGCCTGAATAAATATATCCTTTGCTGGATATTCGACACAAAGAAGCCAAGGAAACTCATTTTTACCATGGTTAAAGGATTCTGAGATGTTATTGAGCTTCCACTCCCACAGTTACTGCACCACTGCTGTAACTTGCCGGGCAGAATGAAAAGAAAGACTTAATGGTTGTTGACTAACTCAAACAAATATTTTTGAAAATCCATAGGAAAATTACATGGAATGGAATGAACTTTTTCTGTGCAAAAAAGTGACTGTAAAAAACAGCAGAAAGGATGCAACCCCCACTCAATATTCAAAATCCACACCTAACATACGTAATTCATCCATGTAAAACCATGCTTAGTGGCACTCCATTCTTAGTGGCACTTAGAGGCCCTCCTCTGCCGATGAACCTTCTTTCTCCAACCTTACACCTCTAATCTGAAGCACGGGCATACTTTTGACCTCTGAGAAACTTTTCTATGTATCTGATTCTGAAATGTAGTTTCTAGAAACACTACGTGGATTAACTATGAAGGTTCTGGGACAGTTTTATCTGTCTTAGTAAAGGTTTTTGGGCACCTTAATGCCTATAAGTCTCACCCTTGCTAGCGCAGGACGGCTTGGAACTTAGTGTACCCATTATAGGCTGTTAATTTAATAAGTTACTCCTGAATGGAACCCAATAAATTTTGTTTGAATAAAGCAATAACATCATTAAACCCATCATTCCATATGCCATTTCATAGAAGCTATCAAACATAGTGCTAAAGTTTAAAGATTTGATACTTTAGGACTTGTTAGAGGTCACATTTCTGGGGAAATGTAAATCATCATCTCCCAGGATGATAAAACTCTAATCCTTGCTGTTGGTGGGTTGTGTGCTATAAAATCTTTAATGTGCTGATAGTCTACGATTGGATATTACCATGATAAATATGCAGAATTATGCATAAATATGCATAAACATGCATATTACCATGATAAAATGCAGAAAGAAGGGAACCTGATATAAGCATATTTAAATTCCTTTACCTTTTGTTTTCACTCATATTATTTTTATCTTTAATGAATGGTATCTAATAGCCCAAAACAATGCTCTCATGCTTTTGTGTTGAGCCATGAACAGATAAATAATGACAAAGAAGTTGAAGACATCAGAAGTCGAAGGAGAACAGTATATCTACAGTTACTGCAACATTGTCTGTTTGGTTTCAGTTCTTATTCAGAAAGATGTCTGAAATGATTGACTCTTTCTACGTCCCATTTTCTGCTGGCTATTTTCATATATCCCTAGTTCCTGAACACAGTCTGAGCTCCTAGTTCCTATTGCTTGCAGAAAAACTTGAAAAATAAATTTCATTACTCAAATACCAGACAGAAAGCAAATGAAAAAAAGGTGGTTTTGGTTTGGTTTGGTTTGTTTTTTTTTGTCTAGATCTGATAGCTTTAAGACACAATTTCTGCAGCTGGTTCCTGTTTTTTGAACTTTTGGAGTTAGCATTCAGAAAGATGCTCCAGAAGAGTTAATATGGAAATGGTTCAGCTAAGACCTCTTTACCCAGGGATCAGCATATCCTGTGCTTATCAATTCTGACAAATTTCTCATTCCATGGAGAATTTGTCTTGCTGCCTAGAAAATACCAGAACTGCAGAGCAAAGTTGCACAGCTCTTCTGGTAATGCACAGACCTCTCCTCACGAGAGGGGTTGCATTTCCAGCCTCAGAGCAGCTCTGGGGCACTCCTGCAGGCAGCCCCTTGGGCGAGACTGAATTATTGAAGCTGTTGTGCAGTCCGGTCCATGATCCTATGTCTTGCTGCATCTCACTTGAGGAGGACTCATAAAAAGGGAAATAGCAGAGATGCATCAGGGCCTGGGGAGACACTTGCTCTATTTTTTTTAAAATAAATTTTTGGAAAGGAAGAGCTTTTTGTCAGTTTATAGCCTGTTTTGTTTTTTTTCCATGGTGAAATCTAAACCTCTCCAAAGTGATGAAACCAGCTCTTTGCGCAAAGGCCGTATAGGATATTTTTGCAACAAGGGCAACTTCTTAGTGAAAAACCCAGCAATAGCAAGGTTGGCTTACACATGCAAAGCCCTGCATGGGTGGCGGCAGCAGGGATGTGATTTGCTCCTGACACTGGCACAGCACACGCAAGCTCAGTGCAGCCCTTCTTGCAGCAGCCTGTCGAGGAGCAAAGGTTTGTGGAAGAGCTTTCTCTGGGCAGCTTGGGGCAACACAACCAACAGAGGTGTGTGGTCCAGGGGACCAGATGGAAACTCATGAAAATTACATACCCCCAGCCACATATAGCATAGAGGAAAAGACCTCAGCACCAAATGCTCTGATCCACCAAATTGCTTGCTTATGCAGGCATTGCTAATATGGGCCATGAAATGGCTGCAAATGTCTTTATTTTTAAAATCGCTTAAATCCCCAGCTGTACAAAAGACTGAATGACCATAGTGATGTTGTATAACCTCTTCCTACCTTCTTTTCCTATCTGCAAACCCAAAATAGTAACACTAAACTTAATGGCAGATGTTGTGAGGCTAAATGACCTTCTGAGGCCTGGCTGTCTTCAAAAGACACAATTTAGGGCCTCTGACTTTGATGATGCTATGTTCATACTCATCACTGGATCTATCCCACTGACTCTGTTATCAGATCTCTTTGCATTGTAGCTGTTAGGTATAAAATAAATGGAAAAAAAATTCAGGCTGAAGAGCAAAGCCAGTGTTAATTTTGCCAAATATCCCATAAGGAGGAAAGTGATAAAACCCCTCAAGATTATTTAAAAAACCAACAACAAAAGCCAATGGAATTATTTTCACTTGCCATCTGTTTTTATTATTTAAAAGCATAAATATTAAAACCAGGCTGTTAAATAATTTGTTGTAACATTCTGAATGGAGGGAGCTTAGACTTCCACCTTGGGAGTCTTGTACAAAGCCTAACAGCATGTGTTTGAGTAGAACAAACCTTCCAGAAACGCATCTGGTTCTATTAAGATTTCCAGAGAGGCAGAAGAGTCTTAGCTCCACACTAAGGTTTAGAATGGAAATAGCCTAAAGAAAAAATGAGATGTTTTCATAGCCAAACATGACCTACCTCAGCATCAGGTGCTTTCATAAAAATACACTGTAAAGCCACAAGACTTGGCAGCTACAGGAATTTTAAATGACTGATGCTTACTTCTAGGTTTTTTGTGAACCATTAAGCAGATGTTTGCACCTCTAGTTTCATGAAGGCTTTCCAGTTTTACTCCTGACAGGGAACATACAACCCAGACACAGACCTGCAAGACAGCATGCTTGGAGCAACACCAAGAACTCAGCCCTCACCACTTTCTAGCCCTGTTTAAAAGCAGGTACATTTTATTTTTTCTGTTTTATGAAAATAATCCCTGTCCTCAACATAGGATGTGTATAACAGATGAGTTAAAAAGGTTTTGGGAACACAAATCAGCACTATATCCTAACAGAAATGGCCAGTGTACCTGTAAATTTTCTAACTTGCCCCGTGCCATGCTGGTGCAGATAGAGAAGATAACAGCCCTTCATGACCCTTCTGTCTCACTCCCACCTCTGGTAAAGCCATGGTGTAAGGGCAGTAGGACCATCTAGCATGCAAACAAGTGCTTTGCCACAGAAAGACTGCCCTCAAATCAGAGGTCTCCTGATTCAGAGGCAAGGCCATGCCTCCTATTTCTAATTCTCAAATCTGGCCTATTTTTTGGAACATTAACAAGACATCGCTGTTTTGGTTACTCCAGCTGGTTGAACATAGCTGTGTGAGCAGGACATCTTCTTGAGCTATATTGCATGGTTGGCTCTGCTCCAGCATTTGAGAGTGGAGAAGGTGAGACATACCTGCCTATTTTCCCCCTCTGGACTGGCTGACTGCATGACTGTGGTGCCTAATTTTGGTCATGAACCAGTATGCTACATGACAGACATGAGGTCCCATGCAAACAGAATGAAAAGACAGTACTGCACAGATAGTGCATTGTAAATACTGTCTTATTTTGCTTTTGGTGGGTCAGTGCTGCAGACTGCAAATGTACCTATGTGAGGAACTCACTTCAGCCAGTGCTGAAACCACATTTACTTGTCATCTTAGTATTTAGTGGTCTGGCTTAGACCACACACAGATTACAAAGTGTGTTATGCCACGTGGCTGTTGCTGCTGATTGATTTTTGGTTTACCAATGCCTCTCTGGTTTACAAAGTCTCTTCCTAACCTTCTGCTGATCTATAGTGTGGAAGAACAAGTTGAAGGCAAACTCTCATGAGGGAATGAATTCTTATCTCATCATTCAAGTTGATTTTCAAGCTCCCAGTCTTGTGCCTCCTCTACATCTTGCAAGGTCAGGAATGACACGTTTTTTTCAAATATATGGATTCGTCTCTGGCCAAGCCATCATTTAGGGCTCCATGTGGCAGTGGCAGTGCAATCAATCAAAACCTGTGCTAGAAGTGGACTTTTAAATGGGTCTTTTATGTTACATTGACAATTGATAATAGGCTTGCAATGATGAGGTAGAAAAAAAAGGAAAAATTAGTGTAAACCTATTTTGAAATCTATGTTCCTTGGAGACTTTGCCTAATATTCTGAATGCAGACTAAATAATTTCTGCCCATAGATATGGAAAAAAA
The DNA here is from genome assembly GCA_013400875.1 of Anhinga rufa. NCBI lineage: Eukaryota > Metazoa > Chordata > Aves > Suliformes > Anhingidae > Anhinga > Anhinga rufa. The sequence goes on from VZTV01046551.1 coordinate 55,360, forward strand.
TTACAGCATAGTCAAATGGCTGTTGCATGTGAAGGCTGGACTTCTCAGAATCACTGTCTGGCTCAGACAATTAGCAAACAACAGAGATGGAACAAGTCACCTCTGGTCTGCTGAACTGTAGTACCTGTCCATGTTACTACAATAAGAGGTAATGCCTCAAAGAAGAGGTAATAGGTCAAAATTCAGTGAAAGACAATACAGATCATTAAGCAGCAGAAAAAAAAAGCTTGTCACATTACTTTCCAACTGCTAAGAGCTAGTAGTTTGCCCGTAGACAGTTATTTGTAGCCAAGTTTAATGTTTGTCAAAATCATTGGACTTTGTATGCCCACAGAACATCCTCGCATCTCAGTCTCTCTTGATAGTCAATGAAGATAGGGACTTGTAGGGAGTGAGTTATCCTGCCTATTTGAACACCATTGTAAAAAGAGACAAACTGCATATTAAATCTGCCTAGTCCACTCTGCTGGCTCCAATGGGTGTCTAGAGGATGCAGTTCAGGTGGAGACATGGGGAACATAGAAGCCAATATTTACTCGGATGAATCCTGGCAGATGAATCCTACCCAGTTAAGGCTCCTTAACACACTATATATCTGAATCTTCAGTTGCTTAGGTGTATCCACTTCATTTTGGATCAGCTGATCTGCAAAAATAAAAGATTGGGTGATTTTCAAAGACCTGTCCAAAGACTGGAGAGTTGAACACAGGTGCACACCAGAAATCCCATACCCTTCAAAATGCTAGAGTTAAATCTGTAAAACTATTACCACCATTTCATGCTGATTTTCAGTAGTAGTTTATTAGGCTGAAAAGCACTTAGAGGATAAAACTTATTTAGTAGTAATCATGCTCTGAAACTTAATTCAATTACTCAAGGACGTTAAGAGCTTTCCTTTCAGTTGGACTCTTCTTCCAGAATATGCACCTTAGTTTTACTTTTGGAAAAGTGTGCACAACATAGCCCTGATTTAACTGCACAGCCAATGCAGTCACATGCATAGGCCACATATTTTCTTGTGTAAATGAGGCCTAATCTTGCACCACTGAACGTGAGTAAAAGCACCTATTACCTCTGGTGGTTCAGGATTGTGCTCATGAGTATTCATGAGTATGGCTTGTCATTTCTGCATTTTCCCCTACCACTATCACCAAGCTCCTAAGACTTGCAGGATATATCTACGCCATATTTTTTTTTTCCCATTATAGTCGTTCCAGTCAATTAGTGCCAAGTCTCACCTTATGGTTCAGGCCAGCTATCCTTCAGGTCTGTCCTCCTGTGTATTGCTAACCCCCAGGTATCTGGTATCATTCACTGCCAAACATGATCAATATTGTGCTGCCCCACTCTCTCCAGCTCCTGAATCAACAGCATCACTCTCTAATTCAGCCCAAGACCATCTTCTTCCCTTCATCTTGTGTTTGAATCTCCAGAGCTTTCTGAAGCATGACAGATGTTATGTTTAAAAAAAATCTTCCTCAACATGTGGATCAAATCTTGTCTTTGCTGCCTGTCTTGCTGCATCTTGTTATGTCTTCCTCTTCCTGTAAGAGGTAGAGCTGTTTCACCTGTATTATTTTAAACAACTGCTTCATGTAAAGGAATAAAGTGGCAAGCAAACAGACTACAAACTGGGTTTTAGGTTTTTAAGTTATGTCAGGAGAATTCACGCAGTCTGGACACTCAATTGTCATTGCCTTCCCCTCTCAATCTCTGTACAGGAGAGACAGCTATTTAAATATTTGGGGAAACTGTTATAATCAAACAATTTGATAGAGAGGATTGCCCCATCCTCCTTGCCCCCAGGCCACTCTGCCTGGCACCAGGACTGTGAGAGCTGGCAAACACCAACCCCTTCCTCGTCTGGGCAGTGAGTTTTGGAGGGGCTCCCAGTGTTTGCAGGCTTGAGGAGGTTCCACCTGCCATGGAAGAAAAGGACCTAAGCACCCCAAATCAGTGCAGGGCCAGTACCACAGACCTTGCTCAATTATTTTTGTGCCCCTCCTGACACTCCCATAGGATCTGGCCTGTCTGTTCCTCCCTGTGCTGTGCAAGCAGAAAGCAGCATACGTCCATGTGTCCTTGAACCATCTCCCAACACACTGCGCAATCCTTGCATTACTGTGAGCCAGGAGGTATGTGACCTCTACATGTCTTGGGAAAACATTTGATACTGCCCACATACCCTCGCTGGCATGGTTAGTGCTGCAGATTTGCAGTCAAAGAGCACTTTGAGCTCTCTACCTGGGAGCAGTGGGGTGAGGTAGAGTGCCAAGGGGGATGTCCTTCTGCACTCACCTTGGTACAGACCCAAAGGAACTACACAGCTCACTGGCAGTCTCCAGAAAAGCCTCTGAAGTGGGGAAAGTCCAGTCACAGAGGCTGGGCCTTTCTTTTCATTCATTAGTGTCTCTGGGCTAAGAAAACCCAAATCAATTATACAGTAAATTCATGTCTTTAGTCTGGGCTGCCCCAGTTGGAGCTGTATTGGCCCCCAGGCTGGGTTGGACCTGCTGTGAAGACAAGAATGCCCAATGCCTTCATGAAGTCAAGACCTTTGTATGTAAATTGTCTGCATTATATATTTTTCCAAGACGCACTGTCTTTAATATGCAAAACACAAACCATGTCTCAGACAATGGGATGGGTTGAACAGCTGGCAAGGAGGACCCCTCTCAAGGACTATTAAAGCAGTAGCATTTAAATGGCGTAAAGGCCATTGAGTAAAGGGCAACAAAAGCTCATGGCTGGAGCCAAAAAAGCCTATATGAGATTAAGAGGCTCTTTACCATTCCCTGTTCAGCTACTGCCTAATTCTGCTACATTTGTTGGCTCTCTGGCCTACGCTCCTGGACACTGAGCACTGCCCGTGCCTTGAACACAGGGGACTGAGTGCTTCATTTTACTGTTGCAAAGTCTGAGTGGTTTGGTGCTGAAATTACTGGTGTTGCAGGGTGGTTGTGGGCCTACACCAGCAACTGGACCCTGCAGGAGGGTGGGACCAGGCCATGGGGATTCTGTGAGTGTTGGTCGACAGCTGCCTGAATAGGAGCCAGCAGTGTGCCCAGGTGGCCAAGAAGGCCAACAGCATCCTGACTTTTGTCAGAAATACTGTGGCCAGCAGGACTAGGGAAGTGATCATTCCCCTCCTGCACTGGTGAGACCGTACCTCAAAAACTGTGTTCAGTTTTGGGCTCCCCACTACAAGAAGGACATTGAGGTGCTGGAGAGTGTCCAGAGAAAAGCAGCAAAGCTGGTGAAGGGTCTGGAGAGCAGGTGCTATGAGGAGAGGTTGAGGGAACTGGGGGTGTTTAGCCTGGAGAAGAGGAGGCTGAGGGGAGACCTTATAGTTCTCTACAATAGCTGAAAGGAGGTTGTAGCGAGGTGGGTGTTGGTGTCTTCTCCCAGTGAGCAAGCAATAGGACAAGAGAAGAAATGGCCTCAAGTTCTACCAGGGGAGGTTTAGATGGATATTAGGAAAAATTTCTTCACTGGAAGGGTTATCAAGCGTTGGAACAGGCTGCCCAGAGAGGTGGTGGAGTCACCATGCCTGGAGGTATTTCAAAGACATGTGGATGTGGAGCTCAGGGACACGGTTTAGTGGTGGACTTGGGAGTGTTTAGGTTTACAGTTGGACTCAATAATCTTAAAGGTCCTTTCCAACCTAAATGATTCTGTGGTTCTATGATCTCAGTGTTGGATCAGGACAGAAAGTTCTATTGCCAATTAAATTCCTGTCTGTAGGTGTATTCTTGCTTTTTCACAGGGTGGTGGGCTTCTATATCTAATGATATGGAATTGTGCAGGTCAGGTTTTGTAAGAAAGGATCCTTTTATCCTTCATTAATGCCTGTTTAAAAGACTAAGCTATAAAGGGGGTGGAGGAAATTTTCCTTTAAGCAGGGACTGAGCAGTAATGAGGAACTGAAAAGGATTTGAATGCTGTAGTGAATGTTAATTTCCTTCTTCTGTTCTTTGTTACAGATTATAGGTAGGCATGTAATCAGACATAAGGATAAAGAAACCATAGAGTTTGGGGAAATGAAAGATTAGGGCTTGGCTTGATCTGAACCCATATGTAAAACTTCCTTTCAACATTTATTACTTGTCTTAAGCACTGGGATTAGGCTGTGCTAAACACTGGACAAAAAAACTAAACAAAATCCCCGCCTGTATGAATTTACCATCTAGGGATAAATGAGACCGAGCACATGCAGGCTCTCTCATGCCTGTGCTCAGAGCTGAGGTTTTGGTCCTGACCTATCTACAGTCAGGTTTTGACCTGGATTTGCAAAACTATTGGCTCTCACCGAATTTATAGAATTATAGAATCATTTCGTGGCAGTGGGGGCAATTCTGAAAACTGGCCCAAAAATGTGCAGTTGCAGGGGATGCATTAGAAAGAAATTACATTAAAACCAGGTTTTAAATGTCTTGAACATACAAAGGAGGTAGTGTTTCATGTGAGATATATACACTTGTAATAGGAAATTATACACAGCACTTCCAAATCTCATTAAGCTCCATGAGCTGTTTTGTGTGCTGTGTGATGCAGAACATGACTGAGGACATCTGCAACAGAGCATGGTTCTGTGTCCAGAACCTGTCCTGGCTGCACGCTTCTCTCAGTCATTCAGAGGAAAAATATATATTCATGCATAGTAATTAAAGAAAAAGCAAATTACTAAAAAAATTCCAATGAGAAACAAATCAATTGTTGACTTGTGCTAAAAATACTTGCATTAATTCATAATTAACACATAAGACCATGAGATCCTGGGCCATACACGTGGCACACAGGGCCTAATGTCATGTAAATGTCTACTTGGACTTTAGCAAAGCCTTTGACACTGTCTCCCACAGCATCCTCCTAGAGAAGCTGGCTGCTCATGGCTTAGACAGGTGTACTCTTCTCTGGGCAAAAAACTGTCTGGATGGCCGAGCCCAGAGAGTTGTGGTGAATGGAGCTAAATCCAGCTGGTGGCTGGTCACGAGTGGGGTTCCCCAGGACTTGGTTTTGGGGCCAGTCTTGTTTAATGTCTTTGTCAATGATCTGGATGTGGGGATCAAGCGCACCCTCAGTGAGTTTGCAGAGGGCACCAAATTGGGCAGGAGTGTTGATCTGCTTGAGGGTAGGAGGGGTCTGCAGAGGGACCTGGACAGGCTGGATTGATGGGCCAAGGCCAATTGTATGAGGTTTAACAAGGCCAAGTGCCGGGTCCTGCACTTGGGTCACAACAACCCCATGCAACGCTACAGGCTTGGGGAAGAGTGGC
>VZTV01046553.1:996-19785 GCA_013400875.1 Anhinga rufa
TAATGTTAAAATTGCTGTTTTGCTCATCAAATTAACTCCCCATAGATAGGAAACTGCATCACAGTTTTGCTTTACTCATGCTGTAGCTGTCCAGGTAGGAAATAAAGATCTTGTTTAACTTTTCTAAAAAAAGAGAGAGTAATCTCATCTCCTAGGCAACATGTAATTTAGAAGGTCTAATGTCCAAGGTTGTTAAAGCAGTTGCTGAGGGCATAATGGCAGCGTTTACTTACGGTGACTTTGCTGCCAGTAATTTTTGATTGCCAACCAATTTTGATCTCCATTTTTTTTATTTAGTTGCCTATTTAATATTATAGGGACACAATGCTTCCTTAATTGTAATAATAATTTCTCTTTCTAGCCCCGCGGCAGTGCCATACCCTTACTAGAGGGTCCAAAAACAGAAGGAGTCACAATTGAAGACAATGGCGAGTGTGTTATCACCCCCAGTACGGATGTAAAGTTTTCAGGCAGACTGAAAGAAAAGAACAAACTCAACTATTGGAACGACTGGCTTTTAATAGGTATCGGAGGTCCCTTGCTTGGCCCTGGTCTGCTGCTCCTGCAGGGTCGCATTGCCATCTGGCGGACAATGCTAATCCAAACCTCAGAGCTGTTTTTCAGCTGCTGTCAATCAGTCACAATGACTGCCTAAACTCAGGCAGTAATTACTGAATTCTAGTAATCGTTTCTAATTTGTCCTTATTTGCATACCAATTAATGTCTTTAAGTATACCACTGCATACTGTTTTTCCCATGTTTTACATGTTTTTCCTGCTTTATTCAGTGCATAGGATGAAGAGCGCTTAGCTCAATATGTGGGAAGCTGTTTATTATTTGCCCACCTCCTTCATAGAGGGGTGTAGATAATTTATTATTTACTGTAAATATTGTATTCTGGTTCCTTTGGATTTTTTATTGTACATAACGTTACTTTAATTCCCATCATATGGATCAGAGGGTCATGTTTTCCCCATTTTACAAATGGAGGATTAAGGGACAGAGGCTGAAGATAATAAAGTGTCAGCCTGTCCTGTGTGTCCTAAATCCCAAACTTTTGGAATTGACTTTTTGGGGCATTGACAATTTTGCTTCAAAAATGAAGAACTGTCTGAAACTCAGTTTTAAGTGATGCAAGTTTATANTCCAGTGCAATCCATTCCCTTCAGAACCTTTTCATATCTAGAACATGATCTTTGCCTCAAGGCCACATCACAAAGCAAAATTTCCTTGAGAGCGAGCCAGCTAGGTGGGAAAATGCATGCTCCTCTAATGGTCAGGAACCAAATCCACAGCCAGAGTTTGAGCAGAGTGCTTCAGGATTGTGATCACTATACCTGTGACTGCTTGGGAAGAATAGAGGGAAAAAATGTTTTAATTTGAGCATTTGTTCTATGATGTTCTCAAGCCTTTTGTAAAAATCAACTTTATATATGCTCTTCAGCAAAGATGCTGAAATCAAGGGTATCTTTCCTAATAAGAGACAAATTTTATTTTGACAAATGTGTTTTATTTAAAGGGCACCATGAAACACCGTTATCTGCCCCTACAAAGATCCTGGAGAAATTCCCAAGCAACTTACCTAAGAGGCCTGAAAACGTGATTCCGGCTGACTCTGATAAAGCCACTATTGAAGAGGTTTGTGACAAGAATAATCATCTTAGTGGATGATTGAAGAATGTAAAGGAGTAGAAATTGGGGAAGGACTCAGAGGAGCAGCTCTATGGAATTATTTCACATTTTTGTGTTACGATTGTCATGTACTTGGCATGCAGACTCACTGGTATGATGATGTGTTATTCCTTATTTCAGAATTAGGGCTTTCAGCTGCTTTTTTTTTTCCCACGCAAAACTTTCATTGACTTTGGTAGGATTAGAGATTATTAAAAATTATTTAGCAGAAAGGGTAGCATGTGAATGCTCTGTTACCTATGAGAATGTTCAGCTAACAGCTTTCTTTGCCTCTTAGGTTATTGACATTGTTGAAGGCTCCTCAACAGAAGTGCCTCCTTCTGTTCCAAAGGATATTGAGGAGAAACCCGCTTGGCCTATTCCTCGGCCAGAGGCTCCTGTGGACTCCATGTTGAAAGACATGGCCACAATCATTCTCAGCACTTTCCTGCTTGTGGGCTGGGTGGCTTTTATCATCACTTATCCAATGGTAATGCTGACTTAGCTTGACGTGCTTTTGAGTTTTGGGAGAGTCAGTAACATTTTACAGCCCAAGAAATGATACAGGAGTTAGAAAGTAGTGCACAACAGGGGTTTTTTCCCCTTCCTCACAGATGTGCAGCAGGTGGCAAATGCTACAAATTTGACATAACAGTGATTTCTCTGGGCATACGTGCCAACTCTGGAGTTGTTTGTTGTTTTTTTCATCCCACCAATTCTGGTGTTTATATGTGTTACTCTTTTCACGGGCATAATCTTAACACATTAGCTTCACTCCTCTCCTCCTCACCTGAACCACTGTCAGGTTTTCCAGCTTTTAGATCAAAGCCTTTATCCTTCTGTGGTTTAAAGACACGTAGTCAACCTAGTAACAGTTAGCTTTTGCCATATTAACCAACCAGTGTGGTTTCTCAGCATTGCAATGGAAGTTCAGAATTAAATTGGAAGCGTGTGAGTGAAAGTTCCCTGGCCTCCTTGGCTGATAGTGCCTTAACAAGAGAGTTTTCCTCCCAGCTTTTGGATGTGGCAACCCCAATAGCTTTAGCATTCCCTTTTGTGACGTGACTGTAAGAAACTTCACTCCACTTACGGAACTGAGGTTCTTTCTCACAGAGTGTACATCAGCAGCAACAGAGGCAGCATCAGCTGGAAGAGAAGATACAGCTCTTGCAGCAGCAGAAGCTGCCCTTTCGTGCTCCCAGTGATGTACCCCCAGAAGCAGATTTCTTGGACACCTCCTATGGACGGACAGAGAGCTCAGCTACCAGCACACCAAATATGTCCCCCAGAGCATCAAACCATTCTGCATATTCCAGCATCTCCACATCTGATGTTGGGAGCTGCCTCTCCACTGAGCAAGAAGAGGGAGGTAAAGTTGATCCAGTGTCTTTTATTGTGAGTCTCCGCATTTCCCCAGTCTGCATGCTGATACAGCACAACAATTAAAATACTTATTGATGATACTTCATAGATCAGAAAGCTGAAAAGGACCATCGTTCTCATTTAGTCTGACCATTTGCAAAACACTGCAGGTGCCATGCCCTGACTTTGAGCAGGATTATTTGCTTTAGAAAAACATCCAGTTCATAACTGCCACCCGAGGGATTATGTTGTCCATGGTGGTACATTATAACCTGTAGCCATTCTAGGGAGAGGTTCTTTTAAATAAAAATACGTAGTAGTATTATTAACTGGAGTCAAGAAATAAGGATTATGCAGCACAGCCTGCCTTCCTGCCTGATCTTCCTATGCATGCTTTTGTCCCTTCAAAGACTATTCAGGGAAACTGCTAGCAACCCACTTTTGCTAGTGTCACTGTCAGTCAGCATTTCTTAAATTCAACAAGACATCTATAAAATGTTCTAGAAAGAATTTGTCTGCTGAGAGCCACTAGTCTCTTATACTGTCTTGAGACATGATCTTTCCAGACCTTAGGTCAGGTGTTGTGTACAGAATGTGTTTGATTCTGTATATTGGATTATTTGGTCACCAGACAGTATTTGCCTACTCAGCATGAGTATCAAAATGCAGATGCTCACTGGTTTTGGTCATCTGTGTTGTTAATTTAAACATGAGCAAAAAGACTTTTCTACACTCGCCCAGAAGGACACGCAGTTGTAAAAGGCTGACTTGACCCATCCTAAACCAGTCACTTTCTTGGTTTTTGTTCAGACGAAGATGCAAACAGAGTGATGGTGGGCAAGATTTCGTTTAACCCAAAAGATGTACTGGGACACGGAGCTGAAGGGACAATTGTTTACAGGTAAAAGACAATATATGCATTCAGCATTAGATAGACCAGTGAATGTCTTGTTTGTATTAGGTCTTATTTAAAAAAAAAACCAATCAAACATGTATCCAATATGAACAGAAATGAAAGTTTTGACAAAGTATTTTGCATGTGTCTGGAACATTTTCGTGCAGTGTTCCTTCACTAGCAAAAACTACTTTACTTCCCTCAGAAATGTTTAATGATTGTCTAGCTTAACCCCAGGCGGCAACTAAGCCCCACCCAGCCGCTCACTCACTCCTCCCCAGCGGGATGGGGGAGAGAATCGGAAGACTAGAAGTGAGAGAACTCACATGGGTCGAGATAAAGACAGTTTAAGAGGTAAAGCAAAAGCTGCGTGCACTAGCACAGCAAAACAAGGAATTCATCATCCCTTCCCATGGGCGGGCAGGTGTTCAGCCATCTCCAGGACAGCAGGGCTCCATCACACATAACGGTGACTTGGGAAGACAAACACCATCACTCCCAACGGCCCCCCTCCCTCCTCCTTCCCCCAGCTCTATATGCTGAGCATGATGTGATACGGTGTGGGACATCCCTGGGGTCAGTTGGGGTCACTGTCCCAGCCGCGTCCCCTCCCAACCCCTTGTGCCCCCCCCAGCCCATGCTGGTGGGGTGGGGTGAGGAGCAGAAAAGGCCTTGGCTCTGTGTAAGCCCTGCTCAGCAGGAACTAAAACATCCCCGTTTCCAGCACGAATCCAAAATGCAGCCTCACACTGGCTACTGTGAAGAAAATTAACTGTATCCCAGCCAAAACCAGCACAAATGTATCTGTTTCCGGCATGAGAAATGCTTTAATATGCCTCTCTAAAATGTTTTCTGCTGTCACTGGCTTTGTACATGCTTTGTCTACAGAGAGACCTGTAACGGGTTGATGTGGTTTTCCTTCCTGTCTGTAGGGGGACATTTGATAACCGCGATGTTGCAGTAAAAAGAATTCTTCCCGAGTGCTTCAGCTTTGCAGACCGTGAAGTACAGCTGCTGCGAGAGTCAGATGAGCATCCTAACGTGATCCGCTACTTCTGCACGGAGAAGGACCGGCAATTTCAGTACATAGCCATTGAGCTGTGTGCTGCCACTTTACAGGAGGTGATGGGTCACCTACAGTACTTTGAAAGTCTTCTGCCTGGAAAGCCTTCAGTTCCCTTTAGCTTAAGTTGCTGAAGCGCCTGCCGCAGGAGATGTAGTTACTCCTGCCATCACCTCTGTGACAATTACACATTCCTACAGCAGGGGTGTTTTCAGACCTTTAGAAAGACAGCCCTAACCCTGTACTGATTTAAGGACAGAAGCTGCTGTCCTTTGATTTTTTTTCTTTCTTGTGAAGGACTCCCATCTAGTCACCTTCTCCCTCCTACCATCCAGACTTTGAAGACCCTCTACTCTTGCTTCTGGAGCACAGTGCTATGTAGAATTCTAGCTCCAAATGACATTTTAGAGATCATCACCTTCAGCCAAAAAAAAAAAAAAAAGTCTTATTTATGTGTGTTACCAGCTCGCACAATTTACCTGGGGAGGGTGAAGGGGATATACTTACTGTTTATGCAGAGGGTAATGATAAGCAATGTTGTGGCTGAATCTTCTGATTTTCTGTGTAACGTACAGTATGTTGAGCAGAAGGCCTTCAGTCACCATGGCTTACAACCCATCGCTCTCCTGCAACAGACGACATCTGGTCTTGCTTACCTGCACTCCCTTAGTATTGGTAAGAACGCCTCTTGTTTCAGTATTGGATGGAGAGTGGTACGTTTTCTTAACTAAAAAAAGAAGAGAAAATGGTCTGGTGCTGGGAGCTTGTTTATTCAGTCCCAGAAGAGGTGTAGAAGCTCCACCTAGTGCTGGCAGCAAGTGTCTGTCTTTTGACGCCGGCCTTGTCCCTGTAAAGTTCTGCTGCACTGCAGTAGTAAAAGCTAGTCGTTAGCATTTGTTCAGGGTGCTGCATTTTTTGGATCGAAGTCATGTAAAACATTATAACTAGTGGTGATGGAATAAAAAAAGTGATGAGCCTCCACCAAAGACAATAGTTTGAGGTTAGGGCTTGGATTTAACAAATGTGGTTCAGCCTTGTGAAGGGCTTACAATGCAAATACATGAAAAATAGACAAATATCCTTGGGATTGCCTGGAGCAGATAAATGGGTGTTTATAATAGTCCACAGGGACCTGAAGCCCCATAACATCCTCATCTCGATGCCTAACGCCCATGGGAAAGTCAAAGCGATGATTTCGGACTTCGGCCTGTGCAAGAAGCTGGCAGTGGGCAGGCACAGCTTTAGCCGTCGGTCGGGTGTGCCAGGCACCGAAGGGTGGATTGCCCCAGAGATGCTGAGTGAAGACTGCAAAGAGAACCCTGTAAGTCTTCATCTGTCCATCGGGCCCCCCCGGGAGAAGGCAGCACAACCGACAGAGGTGGCACACTGTTGCAGTCAGACCGAGATACGCGGTACTTGATGCCTGGGCGTTCAGAGAACCATAGTGTAGTTTGGGTTGGAAGGGACCTTTAAAGGTCATCCAGTCCAACCCCGCATTCATGCTGGCTTGCAGCTGAATATGTGATTCTGAAAAGTTTTCTTCTGCTCTTAGATGCAAAATAACCGCCTGGTGATGACGGCTCAAAGTCTTCAGGGGGGGAAAAAAAAACGTGTTATTGCTATTAAAGGTTGTTTATTTGCAGACATATACCGTGGACATCTTTTCAGCTGGCTGTGTCTTTTATTATGTGGTATCTGAAGGCAGCCATCCCTTTGGCAAATCTCTGCAGCGGCAAGCCAACATTCTGCTGGGTGCATACAGCCTGGAGTCTTTAAATGCAGGGAGGCACGGTAAGAAAAGCACGGTAAACTTTCAGCAGTACAGAGTTTAGTGAACTTTCCACGGGTGATAAAATACCGACAAAACTGTGACCCACAGTGATTCCCAACCTGGAAGTGGTGAAAGTTGTACTCCTGAAGTAAAGCTCCTAAAGTTCGTAGAATTAGTGCCCCAAGGCGTCTCAGGGATACAAAATTTGGCACCCTGCAAGCTTGACTGTAGAGTTATTTCATGTATTTAAAGGGCAGGAAAGAGCTGAACTTTGATCTTCATAATCGTACTGATTCAAGACCGCTGGCTTTCTGTTGGTTGCCCAGCACATCGATGAGTGCGGTACTTGGGCTGGTGTTCAGGATTGTGTTGGAGGAAGTAGAGAACATAATTTATTTTCTAAAGTACCAAACATTAGATTTCCCTAAGGCCTAAGAATTATCACCCTTTTCCTTGCAGAAGACATAGTTGCTCGTGATTTAATAGAGAAAATGATAAACATGGACCCTCAGAAACGTCCATCTGCCAGCTGTGTGCTAAAACACCCATTCTTTTGGAGTTTAGAAAAACAGCTCCAGTTTTTTCAGGTTTGTGTTGACTTTTTCTATTCTTTCAGTTCTAAGGACTCCTGTAGACATTCTTCAAATATTGACTTCAGTCTCTCCTAGTTTTGTGGATGTTTGAGGTGATAGAATCCACAACCATACCACGAGGAACAAAGCAGCAAGGTTGTAATACCTAGGGGGTATCTCTTAAAAAATTGGCTTAGTCTCACAGAAGATCTATAGTGGGGCCAGAACGCGATGTTACCCACTTACACTGGGGTGAGGAGGGGCTCGCAGCTACCGTAGCAGTGCGGGAGAACGTGTTGCCAGGCAGGTTTCCAAGAGCAGGGTAGCCCACTCCAGTGAAGGCGCTCACGTAATCCCGAGGTGGGGTGGGAACTGGCCGAGGAGCTGAGGCTTCTTCCGGCCTTACCTTCTGCTCTGTGATTAAAAGGCTTTGGCAGATGGTGCAACAGCTCATCATTTCAGAAACTTCTGTATCCCCGTCCCAAGCATAATGCACTGCACTGTACTTTGTCGTGGAGTAAAGCAGAATCAGAAGTCTGTTATCAGGAGAGGCTGTAATTGGCCAGAAGCAGCAATTTTAAATTGTTGGAAAAAGCTTGGAAATAAAACTAGAAATAACCTGAATGTCTCTTTCAGGATGTTAGTGACCGGATAGAGAAGGAGTCTTTAGACGGTCCAATAGTCAAGCAATTAGAAAGAGGCGGAAGAGAGGTGGTGAAAATGGACTGGAGAGAGCACATCACTGTTCCTCTTCAGACAGGTAATGGATAGAGTTTTATCAGAGTGGAAAGGGGTTACGTGCTGTTGCTCCCAGTTTGCTGGGACAGGAAAATAAGGATAACTGCCTCAGTTTTGACACATGACCTTTACTTGTCAGCAAAGTATTTTTTTCAAAGTACATGTTTATATATTGAAACACACCCGTAAGGATGTGTGACTATAGGCATGCCTAACTTCCTTCCTTTTGAGGCAGCAACTAAACTGCATCAAGACACAAAAAGAAATCTTATAATTTCTTCTACAGATCTTCGAAAATTCAGATCCTATAAAGGAGGCTCGGTACGGGATCTTCTGAGGGCAATGAGAAATAAGGTAAAGGACTTCTTTCCCTAAGCAACACACACTATGGTTCTGCCTCCATTTGCTGGTTGTTGCCAGTCTATGGTGTCTTACCCTGTTTCAGGTATTGAGCTCCTTTACAATAGGCTGATATGAGGTTACTTTGGCCATGAAAAGGACAGCTCTATTTAAAAGAGGACCCTTGAACACATACGCTCTGACTGAGCTCTTCCCTGTTCTTTTTCCCGCTACAGAAGCACCATTACAGAGAGCTGCCTCCAGAAGTGCAGGAGACCCTGGGCTCCATCCCAGATGATTTTGTATGTTACTTTACAGCTCGTTTCCCTCGCCTGCTCCTACATACCTACAATGCTATGCATATCTGCTGCCAAGAAAGACTGTTTCAGCATTACTATAACCAGGACTCTGCAGAGCTGAGCCTTGCAGGAGACACTGTTTGAGAGGAGAGGGATGGAGCTTTCTTCTCTGGGACCAACATTCCAAGCACAGGGCTGTGAAACAGGCCTACCTTTGGCAGGGAAAAGTGGGATCAAAGAGCTGAATTCTCTCTCTTTGAAGAAACCAAGCTTCCAAAAAGTGCCTTGTACCTCTGCCTGCGCTGGATCAGGAGATGGTAGGAGCCCAAGGAGCGAGTGGTAACTTCAGAAAAGCAATGAACCCTGGTGATGCAGTTATTCCAAGGCAGTTTTCAAGACAGTGAAAACGGAGAGCAAAAGCTGGATACAGCCGTCACCCAATATCCCTGTACTGTATGTGATTTTATAACTGATGTGTTTTACTACAAAGAATCAAAATACAGTGATTGAAATCATATAATTACTAGGGACTGGGATCTGCAAAAGGAGCCTCTTAGTTGTAGCAAATCATCAGAACCTGCCATTGCACTACTGCCACATGATGCATTAGGTACCCCGCAGTGATGGTAAAGGGAATCGTTTGTGATTATCCAAAACGCAGGAGAAAGAGTGCAATCTCTGTTTAATCAGCACTACCCTGGAAAATTAGTCCCTCATACCTGAGCAGATACAATGAAGTTCTAAAAAAGTACTGACTTGAAAAAAAACAGTTAAAGGTTTACCTACTTTGAAAATAAGCCTCATTGTTTAAATATCAACCAGTATTCATGGAAGAGCTTGAACAGTCCTTGACAGAAATCACAGTACCAGACTAGATCTACACAATTAACTTCAGCAAAATACACTGGTGTCAGTTGTGAGCGGCTCATGATTTATCTACTGCAAGTGTTCCTTACCTTCTTATAAAGAGCCAGAGGTAAGACGAGTCCTGGGGAAAAAGCAGCAGAAACGAGAGCTGGACGGAACAGTGAAAGTAGAGGCAATGTTTTTAATAGGTGCGATGAAGCTGTAAAAGAACCCCATTTTCTGTTCGTTGCTCCTTACGTCCAAGTGAGCTGTGTTTTTAAAGATGCAGTATTTCTTTTCATTGGCCCTAAAGCTGTGACAAAGCATTAAGTGCGAAGGATGAAGAAATGCTGGGTTCTAATATGAGACAAGCGGGGTGTTCTTTTACAATATATTTATTTAACATATTTATATTTATTTAATTTTTACTACAAAGTGGTATCAAATCCAAGTGGTACAAGTATAAAGCATGCCAAATCATTCTTAATTGGTTTTGTGTTTATATTTAATCATATTATCACAACTGGAAGAGGAAAGTGATACTGCATCTTTCAATGGACTTCATTAAAGGAGACATTACAAACTGAGAATTTGTATGACTGTGCCATTGTGTCTTAAACTACTAAATTATTGCCAGTAATGTGTGTGATTGGGTATGTACAGCTGCTTTTCTGGAGCTACTTTATGGGAAGTTTTTTTCCTAGTTTTACTATGTATGAGAGCAATTTACCTAAGATGCCAACTGTGCAAGTTACATGTTTCTAAAGCTTGAAAAAAAAATAATGGTAGTTTTACCTAAGAAGATTCAAAGCCTATTTCATATTTTTGTACTTCTCATGTAAAGTTCTTTTATAAGTAAGTCTACTAAATAAAGACTTGTACTCAGATTAAGAAAACCCTACAGCCTTCAGTGACAGTGTGTGCCTGGGGAAACAGCCAGACGGCTTTCACAGGGCTCCCCGCCCCAGGGCTGGCGAGAGGGAGCTGCCACATCCTGCCTCCCCCGGGAGGGGCACCTGCCTGCTTGAACCTCTGCCTTCCTGCCAGCCAGAGAGAGGATGCTGGTGCAGGAAAACCCACACGCCCCACTTCCCTCTCCTTTCAGGTGGGGGTGAGCATCCAGCCTCCTTGAAGGCCTCTCTGGTTATTCTAACCAACAGCCACCTCCCTCTTGGTGCCTGGGCAGGTGAACAGAGAAGATAAAATGGCTGGAATGATTTTATGCTACAAAAATTTTTATTGCTGTGCAGGCCAGATACCCATAAACACTTTTTTTTTGGTGTGAAACTAAGTTGACAAATGACCACATGGTTTACAGGAAAGAAGCCAGGCTGTAAGACAACTTTGCTGGCACGCGGAAGGCTGAGGGCACACCTCGCAGCACAAGTATCCACACCGCTCAGTACGGAGCCACTGCTGTCTCCTGCCCCTGCCACCCTCTCTGCTTATTTACTTTGGTGAGCTGGCCTGGCAGGAGCAGGTGGCTGGTACAGAGGGCAAGAAGGTGGGGTGGGGTGGGGACATGCCTAGGTTAAAAAAAAAAAAATAATAATTTAAAAATACAAAAAAAAAATACCCACCACCCTCCCAGGCACCTTGCCTCACACCCTGTGCTGGTGTGGCCCATGGTCTCGGGGTGCAGCCCATGCCAGTGCGGAGGATGTCCGCTGGAGTGCAAAGGCAGCACCACCCAGCAACAGCCCTGGGGAGAAGGGGTGGAGACTTGGCCGATCATCACGTAGCTTCATTTTTATTGCCAGTAGCAGTAGGACCATTTCGAAGAGGCACACAGGAGCCCTGCAGAACCACACGCAGGGCTCAGGCTGCCGCCCATGCCTCTGGGCCAGCAGCCCGGAGCATCATCCCTCCTCCCCTCGCCTCCTTTGGCAACACTTTCCCTGCAGGCAGGACCTGGCAGCACCGGAGACAGGTCAGTTACCTGCAGGTAAGCCCTCCCTGCGCCGTGCTAGTCCTGCACGGGGACGGTGGGAGGTTATGCTCAGCCTGGCCAGTTACTTTAGTGGTAGCGGGGCCCTCCCTGCACAGCCACGCTTCCATCTCTGCCCCACCACCTCCTCAGCACTGGGGAGGCGCTGAGCAGCTCGGGGCAGGGGGCGCAGGCACCTCCGGCCCCTTCCCTGCCCACCCATGCAGCCCATCGCGCCCAGGCCCCTGCAGCATGCACGCAGGCTGCGTGCTCCGTGTCCCCCCACCCCAGGCTGCTCTTAAAAAGGGTTGGGGAGGAGGGGGCTCATGGCTCCCCCCACCCCAGGGCTGCAGCCCCGGGACATGCTTCCCCCGCACAGGCCCCCCCGCTGCCCAGCCTCCACCCTAGTTTCTATTCTCTGTTAAGTTTCGTTTTCTCCCAAAATGCTGCCTGACGTCAGCTGTCACAGCAGGCTGGGGCAGAAACGATCGGTGCCCCAAGCCAAGTCACTGTCGGAGCCCAGCCCCAGGAGGGGGGTGCTGGCCACAGGCACCGAAGGGCCAGTATTTCAGGGACATTTTCAGCCCCATTTCTCAGGGGAGGCTGCACTGGATGGCAGCAGGAATCAAGCCTCCCACCAGTTTTACAACAGCCAGTTTACACATACTCCAGAGGGCTCTGCTTACACCTATGGCACCTCAGCACAGTCCCGTAACAGATTCCCCTAGAGCCACTCAGACCAAAGCTGCTGGCTGTGCTGGTGCCTCAGTCAGCCCACCACCTTTCTCCAGGGCTGACCAGGTGCTTAAAGGGTAAATATGCACTTGCTCCAGACAGTTGTTTGGTTTTGTTTGGGGTTTTTTTTTCCTCCCCTAGCACTCCCTATCCTGCTGGACTGAGCATCTCCCCAAACCACCTTCTGTTGAACTCGCCTCTTGCCAAGCTGCGGTCCCGGGGAGCGCACCTCACCTTCCCTCCGTTACAACCTCCATGCTTTCAGACACTGCAGGGAGCTTGCGCAGAGCTCGACTGCCTTCGCTGCTGCCTGCGCTGGCGCCTTGCATTCAGAGGCTGCGAGTGTCACTGCTGTACCACCCCGAGCGGCCGGGCTAGAGCTGGCCAGGCTACGGCCACCAGCACAGAGCTGAACCTTCACGCTACAGTAAGAGAAACAGCACCACCACCACGTCCCTTTCGCTGTCACCCTTGTTCACTACTCGTAGCTTGTGGATGGTTACTGCTGCCTACGCCAACCTGTCATACATTTCTGGTGTCACCCTGAGCAGGCTCATTTAACACATTTCCTGCTGCAGTCAATCTCTGTAAACACGGCCTGAGCAAAGCAGAGAACCTCAATGTATCAGGCCAGGACACCCCACTAAGAAGGAAAATCTTCTGTTGGGTTGGGCAGGGAGTTGAACTGCTTCATGGAAAATCCAGTGAGCACCAGAAGAGATGTAGAAAAAAAGGCAGGGAGGGGAAAAAAAAGGCAGAAGGGGAGAGAGTACATGCACAAAAGGAAAAAGGGGGGGTGTAGAAGGGAGTGTGAGGAAGCAAGAGGCAGGGAAAGGGAGAGTAAGTGAGAAAAAGACAGGAATAAAAAGCAAGAGATACTATGCAACTCTGGAGGTACAGCAGTGTTGGGCCTCCTTTTCCCCCCGTATCTAACAGAAGTAGCTGTTAGACGGGCACAGCTGCCAGCACATGCTCCTCCAGCAAAACCCCATCTCCTCCGCACCGGCGCACATGTCAGAAGCGAGAACAGCTGCCTTCGCACAGGCGTGCAGAAGCAGTGTAGCTGGCAAGACTGGGCCAGAGGTACAGAAACTACATTGGACCAAAAAGGTGGCAAGGGGTTGGGAAAAACAGACAAAATAAGCCAACCATCACAGGAATCTTAGCTGTAAGACTGAAAACAGTTATTTTTTTCCCCCCTCTAGGGCGTTGTTTGTCAACAGCAGGATTTCCCTCATCAAAGGCAATGGGTATGTGCCGCTTTCAGAAAATTTTTATTTTATATGTGCAATTTGCTTTTTAATATCTGCATTTTAAGGGTTCATCTTTAGTGGGGAACTAATCAGTCCTTTTAACGTTATCTTGTGGTTTGTATTGATGCTACCTTCTTTTAACAGAATTCAACAGATTCAAGTGGGTAAATCATCTACCCAAACCTCCCTAGCTTAGAGAATTCAGCCCCTGTCGGTTCTGGTAACCTTAACACATCATTCCCTTCAAGAACAATTTGGGTTACTTCCATGGCACCCCGTTTGAGAATAATTTCCAAACCTCCCTCATGGTTTCCTGCTTCACTGATTGTCAAGTCTTGTACCGTCACGTAGGACTGCTTTTGATTAAGGTTACAGATGCTTTAGTCATCAGAACTGACATATTTGAGAGGACACAGTAGAAAACAATCTAGCATTCAACATGGCCAGCTTTGCAAGGATTACAACGCCCTGTCAAGCACATTAACATGTTTTTAGTTTGTACTACTAATACATAATTTTAACTTGTAGATTACAGAACATTACCTGTGAAGGAATGGGACGAGAACCATGTCCAATGTTGGCTCGAATCCACTGGAATCAAGAAAGAGTATGTAGAAAAGTTACATGCGGAAGAAGTGACAGGTCCGGCACTGATGGAACTGGATGACTCTTTCCTCAAAGGCATAGGTATGAAGGGAGGCCAAATCCACATGTTAATCCGCAAGAGAAACGAACTTCTGCAGCTACAGCAAAATGCACAGCAAGCCAAGCGTTCCAGCAGCAAAATGTCTGACAGAACTGATGTGCAAACGGATCCAGTAGGTCCCAGAAACGCCCCTGCTCAAAAAACTTCAAGTGAAGACAGCTGTGGTCCGCTAGATAAAACTAGCGGAGACAACACAGCTTCTACTTCGGGCAGGAGGCAAAGGAGAAGTAACAACTCCCAACCTAAAAATACTGAAGTTTTAGAACTCAGCAACTGTCGACCATTTAGAAGTCAAGATACTGATTTCAAATATGTGAAAGACAGAGTTCTTGCTCCAGAATCAGGAGTCAATGGTTTAATCACTCCTTGCCACGAATACAAATCTTTTGCCATTGCTGCAGAACTGAACAGAAATCAATTGCAATCAAAATTTGCCTGCGAAGTGATACGATTTGCTTCAGCCTGCATGAACATTCGAACAAATGGCACCATACATTTTGGTATCATGGACAGTGTTGAGGATAGGGGTTGGAAACACGGCCAGATCATTGGCATGAAAGTCAAAGAGCGAGAATACTATGTTGATGCATTAGATTATATAGAAAAATGTTTTTGCAACAATGTAC
Organism: Anhinga rufa; assembly: GCA_013400875.1. Taxonomy (NCBI): domain Eukaryota; kingdom Metazoa; phylum Chordata; class Aves; order Suliformes; family Anhingidae; genus Anhinga; species Anhinga rufa. The sequence continues at coordinate 15,800 of VZTV01046553.1, forward strand.
AAGAAATTGCAAGGAAATGTATTCACCCACCAGTTTTTGTGGAAGTGATTTCAAAAGGCTCTCAGGAACAAAGATTTGTGGTGGAGGTCGACATTGAACCAACATCCAGTTTAGTAAAGAACAAATTTTTTGAAGTCTATTTGCCAAAATACAATGAAGGCAGCCAGAGGGTGACCCTGACAAAAGATCGAGCTCTCTATCAGAGGCTGGGAGCAAAGTCTGAACCTGTAAAGCACAACGACCTAGTTACTTTTATTCAGGGTTTACAAGATCGGGATGCTCAAAGAGAAAAAGCTGAGCTCTCCAGCGCAGAAGTACATACAGAAATAACTGAAAATTTAGGAAGAAAGTTATCAATTCTACTAAATGATGGCAAAAGCTATATGGATGATTCCCTACGGTACATCCTCGTCACAAACAGATGTGAAAAGGACAATCTGAACTACATCAACTTTTTAATGCACTTGAACATCTTCTGCGTCTTTGACTTTGATGAAGATTCCAATGTGTCAGGGCTGTACAGCAAGTACAAAGAACACCATGCAACAAGGTCTTACTTTTTACAGGATTTTTCCAATGAAAGCAAGACTGGCAACCCTCCCTCTCAGAAACATTTGTGCCTGTTTGATCAGACCAGCTGGGTATTCTGCAACGGATGCAGTGACTTCCTCGGGGATGAAAAACCTTGTGATGAAAATACATGGATTAGAACTAAAAAAAAATACCTTAAGAAAGCAATTACTCGTATCTGTGATGAAATCCTGCCAAAGCGGTCTTTCATTGTGCTTTTCCTATTGCTGTCACCAGTGTAGAAACCCCTTGTGGACACTTTTCAGGAATTCTATACAGAGATGAATGGCGCGGAGTGTATCGTTTGCATTGCAGAGTCCAGAGAAAATTACTGGAAGTGGGCTAACCTGGCTCAGGCATCCTGCAGCATTAAGACGCTGGAACAATGCAGTATTGTGGGTATGAAACTAAGTCACATAGATGCCACCATTCAAACAATGCTGCCTTCCACAGCACAACCCAGACATCTGCCCGTTTCCACTAGAGGGCTATGTACACTTCCCTCGCTGGAAGAAGAGAAACTGTTTTCCCTAGAAATCCTTTGTGTAGACCAATGTGATGATATCAAATTAGATCTTTTGACAGAAAAAGAAATACAAGAAATAGAACAAAATTTTTACCAAGGGAGAAAAATCATCTGGGAAAACTTCTGGCTTGCTGATAAAAGACTCTGTGGAGAAATCATCGAACGCGAAGCATGTAAAGATGCTAGCAAGCTCCTAGATGACATTTTACGAGGAAGCAGACTCAACTATTCTGTGGCTAAACTGAAGATATTTCACCATCCTGGCAGTGGTGGAAGCACAATAGCACGGCAAGTTCTATGGAAAAGAAGAAAGGACTTAAGATGTGCTGTTATCAAAGTCTCATATTCACCTGCAGCCGTCTGTGAGCATGCACTTGCATTTAGAGATTATGAAGAAAAAGAAATCATTGTCTTCCTGTGCTCCTCCTGATTGAGGATTATGATGAAGACTATTTAGAAGAACTAAGGAATGAGTTAATAGATGCTGTAGCAACTAGGAAAATTAATTCCCCCAGACCTTACTTCATCCTCATGTGCTGCAGACGATCCAATGACCCTGAAAGGCTTTGCAAAGCTTCTCCACTGGACACAGTTGCTGTCACTCACAAGCTGACGGACTCAGAGAAAAGCCTGTTCAGAACCAAACTTGAAAAACTGAAGCAGAAAGATGTCAAGCCTGAATTCATACTTACATTTGTCCTGATGTGTGAGGAGTTCAATGAAACATATGTGAGAGACTTTGTAGGGCACATATTGCAAGACATAGACCGTTATTCTCGTGATACATGCTTGATGCGTTATGTGGCTTTGCTTAATTTTTATGTACCCAATTCATATGTTTCTTTGTCACACTGTGAGGCTTTTCTGGGACTAGGAGTATATACAGAAAGGAAAGCAAGAGCATATGATTTCAAAAGTCACTTGAGTGAACAAGCAAGAATGATTTTTATTGAGCTAAGGGAAAGTACCACCTATATTTCATCTGTTCAGATAATACACTGTCTGGTTGCAAAAGAAATTCTCTATCAGCTCTCAGGGAATGAACCTCAAAGTCAACTTGCAATGGCTCTTCTTCAGGAAAAGACGCTCTTTGAAAACAGATTTGGACGAGAGGAATTCATAAAGTTCATCAGAGATCTGTTTATTCGACGTGATAAAAGAAGCAGAGGTGACAACACCGACACTCTTTTCTCCCCGTTCATTGAACATGTCTGTAAAGCTGAAGACTGTGAAAAAGCTATCGCTGTTTTAAAAGCTGCATATGAACTCCTTGGAAAAGATCCCTTTTTTGCCCAGCAGCTTGCCAGACTGCATTACAACAATGAAAAATTTACAGATGCGGAATATTGGGCAGAGGTTGCAAAATTTCATTTGCCAAATGATTCTTATATTTTAGATACAGAAGGTCAAGTCTACAAGAAATGGTTTAGTTACACCGTGGATAAAATGACACAGGAGGACACTCCTGAAAGCATCATTCCAAAGATAGAGATGGCTCTTAAAGCTATGAAATGCTTCAGGGCTGCACAACGGGCTGCAAAAGCAGAACGCGACAGTATGAACAACGCTGGCTATTTTGGAGAAGTAGAAGTAGGATGTCGTCTCCTTAGATTTTTGTCCACAGTCCATGTATTTCACAGAAGTCCAGAGGGAGAATATTCTGAGCTTGTGAAATACCTGATCACAGACTACATTCCTAAAGACATTGAAAAAACATGGGCAAGGCTTCACTCCCGCCTGAAAGGCTTACGCCAGAATCTGTACAATGCTCTGGAATGGATTTCAGAAGACCTAAGTTATTTCCAAACAGATAAAAACCACGAGGAGGAAGATGAAAAAGATGAAAAGGAAGAACAAATTTATAATCCCAGAAAATGGCTAAAAAGACAGTCTGAGGTATATGCTAAGTTCTTCATCTCAACTTCACTTATTGAGGACAGCAACAGTGGCATTGAGACCCAGCTAATCAGACGCATGAATATTTATAAGAGCGGCGGAGGTAGTGTCACTAATATCCTGTCATTCTTAACAGATAAGAAAGAGACTAGGTCAGCTGAAAAGCTAGAAAATATCCTTAGTTTCTATACAGAAAACCCACTACGGGACAGGCTGGAGGACAACGATCTGATCAATTACATTTTGTGCCACATCACATTAGCATGCTTAGCACCAGGATCAGCCAAACTTCTTCCAGTGCAAACTCTTCGTGACCTCAGTGTAAGATTCTTTAAAGGAAAAAGACCGTTTCCAGCAAGTGCCTATTTTTTGCTCACCTTGCTGTACTGGCCAGATGAGGCCTTAGACAAAGAGCCTAATCCAGATAAAGATGAAATTCTAAATTCAGCCCTTCAAACCCTGAAACGTTTGTATGACATTAAGATGAAAGATGTTCCTACCAGAAAGAAAAGAATCTACACCCACTTTTTTCTGGGAAAGGGTTATGGCTTAAGTAAGATTGTGCACAAAGCTAAAATTGATAAATTAATTACTGGCTCCTTAGATGAGAGGAGAATGAAGTGGCTACATGGAACTGTATGGAATATTGCCAAAATTCACAACGTTCTCAAAAGAGTTTCTGGTTGGACCAAGGACAGAAGTTTATTTATACGTGGCCACGTGAAGGAGTTTCCTATCCTGCCACTCCATTGCGATTCAGTGCCTCCTGGAAATGAAAACGTGACCTTTTATTTAGGCTTTTCATTTAATGGTCTTGTTGCTTTCAATATTGAGGTTGAAAATAACCCAACTGTCAGCAGAATACAAGGTATTTAGCATATTAACAGTACATACTGCGCTGGTAGAAGATACAGCACTCAAAGTGTGCAGTGTCATTTGAAGCAAAAAGTGGACTGTGCTGGCTGAACACCAAGTAGCAAGATAACCACACTTA
>VZTV01046554.1:7148-20355 GCA_013400875.1 Anhinga rufa
GCGGGGCGGCGCCCTCGGGCAGGGCGGCGGGCACCGGGGGGCCGCGGCGGTGCCGGTTCTGCTGTCCAAGGCGGCGGCGGCGGCGGCGGTCTGCGCCCGTCGTTCCCCGGCTTGAGCCCCTGTAACCGCCTCTCCCGAGGCCGCAGCGGTGGCTGTCATCTAAGTACTTCACCTGGTTCTTTGCCGTCTCGCTTGTGCTTTCAGTTCTCTTTCCTTCCGTTATGCAAAATAAGAACTTTGTTCTCAGATCTCTCGGAGGTGGAAGTTTCTTCCTACGTAGGGGCTGTTTACATTAGTGTGCTAGCGATACCAGTAGGCATCGCCCGTTTTCTGTCCTGGTTTCGTTTTCCAAGGGAGTAATAAATGCCATAAACTTCATAGCTGCCTGCGCGTGTTTTACGTTGTGAAGTACACAGGAGAATCAGCTGTAAATTGCATGCTTATTTATCCAGTATACTTTGTTCTCTAGGATATAAACTCTATAAGGAAATTCGCTTGGTTTGTGCTATGTCTGGACAGTGTTTAATGCAATAGTTTCCTACTGCAGTGGAAGCTTTGAGTTATCAATATCTGCAGGATTAGCTGTCACACATGACTCTCTCCTCCTTGCATAGTTCCACCTCAGTGTTCAAAATGGCACATTCATATTCTGTCAGAGGTACGGAAGTGTGCCGCTACTTAAGGTGCTACTAGTCAGCAGTAACTTGGCTACGGAGTGTTAGCACGTCCCTTGACCTGGTCAGAGCCCCTAAAGTTCAGAAGACTGGAAGAAACAAGTGACAATGGAATAAAGGAATCGGCATGCTTCACACTATGTAATCTTCTGAGAAGATAGGCAGTGAGTTCATGTCCTCTAAGAACCAACATCTTCCTTAATGGAGCGTCATTCAGGGTTTGTATCTCCTATGAGTAATTATGAGTATTACATGATTTCCTCCAAGAGTTGTCTTAATGGATCCCACCTCACCTGTACCTAGCGGGTGATTTGCAAGGATACTTCATATTTTCACTATTCAGGGCATATATATTGACGATTAACCCATCTTTTTTTCTTAGCTTTTGTAATTAATTGATGGGCTGAGGTTAACACTAATTTGCAACTTGTTACAGACCAGGGAGTCTTTCTTTTCATGGCTTTTTAATAGATACTGCACACATGCATCCTTACGGTGTTCAGTAGTTCACAGAGCATTTGGTGTATTTGCCGTCTTATACAGAAATAAGCTATCATCACAAGATGCGACAAATCGTGGGTACAGACAGCTTCAGGGTGTCTCAAAAATGTATTGATAGTGTGGAGTCAGTACTTCAATGCCATTGGGCAGACCAGTCAAATGTGCAACATAGTGTTTGAAAAGCCTGGAGCTGCAAAGCAGAACTTGGCATGTTTGGATTTTCAAGTATGGTTTCTTACCATGTCAACACCCTAATCCTTATCACCAGTCCTGGTGCTGTTTTGGGGTGTTAAGGATAACAGTCGGTGGTCTTATAAGCTTGTGTAAAAAGAACCTCAAATGATCATTCCCTTAGAGAAAGGCCTTCTCCAAAAACGTGTTGACTGACTGCGAGTTCAGTCAAGATGCCTCTGTCACAGCTAAATTTCAGTGTGGTGACTCTTTGCACCTTGGAGCTTTCGTTATCTTACATATGGGACGTCTAACTGAAAGCACGCTGAGACAGATGGTTTGATGTGACCAGTAAATGCTGGTGTGGTGAAAACTGGACAGGCTGAGGTCCAGGAAGTCTGACATCGGTCTCCCACACCAAGAGCATAGAGGTTCTCCTTAGGCTTCTGGAAGAGTGTTCTGGCATCTTGGTGTCTCTGGGAGTTTTGCGTATTGTTTGTGTTTATCTGGGTGTTGTACTCCAAAGTGCCAAATTTTTCGCCTCTTGAATGTTGCAACTGACTGCTTTCAGGAAGAAGGTAATGAGTGGTTTCACCTGATTAGGACAGACTTTCCCCACGTCATGGTGCTGAAAACATGTCAGGGAAGTGATCAAAGTTCAGGAAGAAAAATTGTTTTAATAAGCTAAGTTTTGAATTGTTCAGACTAAAATGAATTTGCTTTTTTCCAATTAAAACTACCAGAGACCATGTGAGTGAGTGATCAGGCAAACGCCGTATATCTAGCAGTGTTGTTTCCATGGGCATCCTGTCCGGTGGCTCAACCTCAGTACAGGCTTGCCTTTAAATCAACTTTCATTGGCAGTTTGTCATGCGACTGTAGCAGCAAAGGTGCCCATATATTTTCCAGTCTGTCAACTGGGCTGTGGGGGTGGTAACGTCTGACAAGAGCGCCAGAAATATTAAACTGTTGGAACTATTTCTGCTGTGAACATCTTCCTGTGGTGTAAGAGAATTCCTTTGGATTTAACTGGATACGTAGGAGTCAAAGGAGAATGTAAATCTTGAAAAAATAATGAAATTAAACCTGATTGCAGTATGTGATGATTCTGAGTTGAAAATACTTGAATGCCTGAAGGCATGGTCTTATGGTGCTGCTTCTGAGAGTTACTTTTTTTCATAATGTGAAGAGAAAGTGAGTATTTCCCTGTTTGTGTAGCAAAATAACTGATTCTTGAGACAAGAGATTCAGCCACCGAGAGGTCGAGTTAGGAGCTGATTCATGTCCTTTCTGTCTGTGGTCATATAAAATATCCCTCCATTATTAAAATCGTCTTTATTAATTTTTGAAACTTTTGGGTGTGTTTTTTTTTAAGCAAATACTTGTTGCCACCTTAGCAAATTTTGTTTACTGTCCCCAAACAACAAGTTAATGCATGGCAGTGTGGCTGGATGTGGCTTTATATACTGATAAATTAGCCTTCCCTTCTGAGCATGCATGTGTGGAAAAGATTTAAAAAAAAAAAAATCTTATAAAAGAAGCTGGGGCACATATAGTCTTCATTCTTCTTCCTTGCAGTGATCAATCCTAAAGCAGAAATCTCTTAATTAAGTTATCTGTTAGCCTTGTTATTCCATTTGAGCACTGTCAAGCATATGTGGAGCAGTCATGTAATTTCAGTCCCCAGAACCATGAAGTTTTAAGGTGAATAAGTGAATTGAATACAGAGTTTCACCTCTTCTTGGGAGTACTAATGCTTGTACACCTTCCTGTTGTCTTCTGTTAGGTGTGTGCCCCACTGCTTGTCCTGATGTTTAGAGTATAATAGGAAAATATTTACATGCAATGAGCAGAATGGAGCTAAACTTTGTTGGCAGCTAATCCTAGATCCCTTGCTCACATTTTCCAGGTAAACAGTGAAGCTGGAGCGCTTCAGTTTGTTGCTAAGCTGGCAGGAATCCTTCCAGGCACTTCTAGTGGTCACGTTCCTTTTAAAGCAGAAAGGTATCGGTGCTGAAAACTGCACAGAAGTTTTGCCATGTGTGAAGGGGTTTTTGAGAGGCTTTGAGGTGAAGTACCAGTCTGAAGAGAGCTAATGGTACTAAAATCAGTGTTGCTACTTAAGTAGGAATTGAACGCATTTGTAAATGCTTCTTTAATTCTTTTGAAACTCTGCATCATTGCTGTGACCTCCTTGTTTGAAGAAATATATAGGAAGTATAGATGCGTAATGTGTATAGAAAGTAAAGATCTGTAATTTTAGTAAATACTCAAAATTCAGACATAGCAATAAAACACAAATATTTCACTTTTGATCTTTTGTCACATCTTTTGTTGAGTTTCCCATTGTATCCTAACAGCCTACCTACTATTTAAACAGATTATTTTGCCAGTCCACCAAAATAAATTCCACTGTATCAATAAGCTAGGAGGCAAAAGAGGATGCTCATTAAGAGGGAGCAAGGAGAAGAAGCATAGCTGTGGAAACTCAAGAAAAAAAAGTGTAAATGTTTTTTTTTCTGTGAATATTTGGTTGCCAATGCCTAATAAATAACGTATAATGAAATTATTTGTGATCAGTGAAAAAATATTAGCAACTTCTGCTCTTTGTATCACCAGGTACGTTGTACCTTAAAATGTATTTAAGAGATATTTGGATTACTTACTAAGATACTATTCTGATAAATTTGCATAATAACAGTACTCCCATTCTTAATGATTAAATCAATCTATCTTGCAATAATTATATCATAAAACCTGTGTTCATTTACTCACTTTTCAAGATTCTGTATAATCAGAAACTAAAAATAGATGTATTTTAAACATGCCATGCATGCACAAAACAAGTTTTCCCTTGACTTTTAAAGAAACTGTTGGAGGTACTGTAAGGTATTTATAAGATGCAACAATATTGTGAGTTTTTTTCCGAAACTGTCATATTTTATTTCCGGCTTCACTGAAATGCTTGTTTATGTCATCTTTGTTACTGACATTTCAGTGGGAAGAAGGATGCATACCTTTGTGCACTTAGGCACTACCTAATATGTGGTGACTGATTTGGAAGGCTGTGGGGTTTTTAAGTTCCTGCTCAAACTTGAGTGCTGGTGATATGCAGATGCAGAATGCCTGCATTCCTTTAGCATTAGTTATCCAGGTGCAGCTTCTTAGATGTCACCAAGTATTTTTCGCTTTTGAAGAGTGGCTTCCAGATTCTTTTTACTTTAACGAGGGATGCTGTACGAAGTATTTTCATGGTGGAAGCTGTATGGAGTTGATGTCAAAATTTTGGCTGGTAGCTGCACTCATTAATATTTGTGATCGTGCTTTTAGACACAATGGCTTGTGAAGGTCTGGTGAGAGTTACTACATTTGTCTAGACTCTGAGTAAGTCTACTGATGAGAGCACGCTCTTTGCGTAAATTCTAGGGTCCCCGTCTTCTTTCCACTTGTTAAATCTTGCAAGTCTTGAAAAGACATCTGAGTTAACTCATTGTTCTAGACATGATTTTGTAGATTTATGTATGTGGCTTCTGCAGAGAGTTTGCCATGCAATTTCCCTCTCTTCTTTTTTGCTCTGTTTTTCCAGCAAAATTATTATAAAGCTTTACTTTAAGATACCGCATTAAAACTTCTATTACTGGATCTTGTGATAGGTAGCAATGCTCTTAGTGTTTCTGTTGAACCATCTGTTTACTTCTTAACACCTTTCATTGGTATCTTTCTGTAAATATTTAGAAGTGTATCAACTGAACTTCTGAAAGTAGTGCAACTTTTAAGTAGGACAGAGAACAGGGCACTTCAAGTTCTGCTAATATTGTCTTCTCTAATTTGTTTAGGTGGAGGTGATTCTGTCAATAAAGGATGGTTGGAAAATGTTTCAGAACGCTAGTGTTCACTGCTGGTTTTTGTCTGTAGGTTGTCTCTAGTGACCAACTGCCCAGAAGATGCAGGCTACTGGGTGTTCCTATATTTCTGTAATATACAACTCTGCTTTGAGCTCCAAGAAATGCTTAGAAATAACTTCTATCTTTCTTGAATGCAGCTGCTTTTCAAAATACTTTTGGATCCCCTTTCTATTGGTGTCCAAAAACAATATACATCTGTGTTCTGACATTCGTCAAGCTCATTAAGAGTATGATTAAAGATAATTGTTATCATACTTGCTGTGCCAGCATGAGTGCTCAGTACCAGATCCTCAGCAGGTTGTCATCACATTGAGGCTAGCTGACCCAACAGTGGACTGGAAGAGTTTACCTGATTAGCACTCTTATGAGTTCCGTACAGTTTTCTCGATTACTTCCAGGAAGGCCTTTGTCTCTGCTTAACCTGTTTATAAATTAGGTTTTGTATTTGCTAATTTGTATGAATGACCTTAATATTATCTAGTTGTACGAATAATTGAGAGATGATACAAGTATCTCAGGACCCTTAAGCACTACTGAAAGACAGTTTTTGGTTTGAAAAATCTGTGATTTGAAAATAAAATTCTTTTCCTTAAATGTGTTTTGTAGTTTCATCCATTTGTTGATCTAAGAGATTTCTCTCAGTTCGGACTGATAATTCTTTTTAATGTGGCATAAAGCATGGCCTGTAGCTAACTGATAAATGTGTATCTTTCAGGTGATAAATTGGCAAGTACCATGGGACATGCAGTTAATCACATGCAAAGTTACAGAAGGCTAGACTTTAGATGTGGCATTTAGGTTCCTTTCTTAGATTCCAGAACAAGTTCCTGCACAGAGGCTGCTGGATCAATGTGAAATACTCAAAGTAAAGCTGTATTGCTTTTTATCATGTAAGGTAGCTGAGGTATGTAGATAAGTTTTGTGAAAATGAATAGCTATAAAGGACAGCATAGAAAATGCCATTGTCAGATTTCTTTACATTTAACTGATAAAGTTCAGGTCCCCTTTAAGAAGTTTGCATTGGCAATACAATTCTGTTAGCCAGAAATTTATTTCTGGGCTAGGTGCCACTTTGTGGAAGGTCGCTGCATGGCTCTTATGTCTCTGTTATCCCTTGGCTACATTGCCAAGCTCTGAGGCCAGTTCTTCACATCATTCTCATGTGTCTGCCTGCTGGGAACAATTACCATGGGAGGAGACAGAGCATTTTAAAGTTATGGAAGTTTCTTATTGTAGGAAACAACTTGTTTGTGTTGGAAAAGTTTGGATTGCAAGGCGGTCGAATGTCTTCTCTAAAGATATTGTAGTTTTGGTTACGCTGTTTTATATCTGTCACATGTGAGACTGTTCCATTTCTTTAGTGTGAAAAGTCAGCACCAGAAATTATTATTTTATGGTAATAGACTGGAGGACCACTGGAAGCAGACCAGTGATTTTGTGCTTATAGTATGTTATTTCTCCTTCACTTACCACTTCAAGCCTATCCATGTTATTGCAAGCTGTTAACCAAAGTTGAACATTTGGTTGCTGAACAGTTCTTCCAAGACAGATGGCAAATCTAGAGGTTGAATCTGTGTTGCCTCCATGTTAAGTGTTCTAGTTGGCTTAGTAGCCAAGTAAGCCTTGCAGTGCATGTTCAGATCAAATAGCAGCGGTTTGCTGCTATTGTGCTTATGTGCTAGTATGTGAAAGAGAAGAAACCGAGGCCTATTTGAAAGGGTCTTTGCTGCTGAGGAGTTGTCTGTGATTTGTGGGCTTGTGTTTTTTGGTTGAGGGGCTTTTTAGTTTATAAAGAAAACCTGTGTCTGAAGCAAGTATGTAAATTGAACCTTGCTTCTTGATTCAGATTTAAGGGTTAGAAAGATCACAATTCTTTCACACTTTCATTTATCCTACCTGTAAATTGCTTTGCTGAAAGCTTCTTGGGCATCTGGCATTCATTTGGCTGTTTCAAATTCTTACCTTTTAGCATTATATTCATCTTATCTCATAAACATCCACCAACAAATTGAGGGCTATTAGCTTTATTTATTTATCATGAAACATAGGCAGTGCTCCAGACTAAGCCTCCAGTTTATAAAGAATGCATTTCTCTTGTTTGAACAATGACAGCTTTTTGGCTTATGTATAATTTCATAGGTATAATGACTGATATCCTGCTGCAGGCAGAACAGGCTCGACTCAGGGAATTTTTCTTAATTTAACTTATTGCCACTTAACACAAACTTTTGATTATTGACTGGGAGGGCAATGAAACAAACACTTAGGGAAATGCCTTTCCTCCCCCTTCTCCAAGCTCATCTGTCATATACCTCTCTTCCCCAATCCCTAGTCTAAGCTTCCTTTGCTCTCCCTGTGCACAACACTTGGTTAATCCCAATTCCTTTGGTGAGGCAACAGCCAGTGCAAGAGGTCAGGGCTGTGTGCAGGGTTTCCCTCTGCTGCTGCTCCTCCTCAGTGCTCTTTACTGGTTTTCTTCCACTCTGGTGGGTTGTCCACAGGCCACGGCCCTGTGGGAGCAGGAGGACAGGGAGGGGAAATTCCCTGCCCTGACATGGACATGCCACAGGCCCCAGCACCTTTGGGGCCATCCCTGCTCTGGCATGGAGCACCTCCTTTCAACGTGTCTCCAGTGCTGTCCCTAGCAATGTTTCCTCTGATGCGGTCTCCTCTGTTGCTTCTTGTTTGTCTTTATTTCTTTCCCAGTATGTTTGAGCAGAAGCACCATGTGCCCTCTGGTTGAAAAGTTGGTGTGCAGTGGGTTGTTTCCATCAGTTTGAGAGCCTTCTGGCACTGGCTATGATTGCCTCAGGACAATTCATGGCCTCCTACCACACTGGTCACCCCTACCCTCTGGCACTAAAACCCTGCAGTGTACACTCAGTACATCTCCAAGTGTGGTTTAGCAGACCATTTAAATGGCTCTTAGTGAACAGCTGTGGTTGTTTTGCCAGACTATTCAAAATTTGGTTCATTGATACAATCTTCTGTACTTTTTTGGTGGCTTTTTTTTCCTTGTTTTGTGTGCATATAACTGTTCAACTTTAACATTTTGACTTTTGCATTTGCATGCATGTTTAGGAATTCTTGTCTTTTCACAAATCTAACTCCCTTTTTAGAGAACATAAAATTATTTTTTTCTCTTCTAGGTTGTAGATTAATTTGGAGCTTGTCTTTGTTTTTTTCCCCAAAGTCCTTTCTTTTGTATCAAAAAAAAAAAGCTTTCTGCTTAGCTGTTTTAACACAAAAACCTCCAAACATGCTTTTGTTGTGAATGTGCAGAGGTGTTTCTGAGTATAGCGATTCTGTTGTGCTCTTCAAGATTTTGATGACATCAAAAGCTAGATCGTGATGGTTATTCTTTTGCAAATTGTCCAGATGCACAAACAGATTTTTAATCTGGACATACTGATAGGTTGTCACACCCAATTCTTGACCTCAGAAGACTTGGGTATCTTCAGTGCTTATTTGAAAAAGGGCACAATGCTAGGCTGAAAGGGGCTCAGCGGAGAAACCTGAACTTTGTATCAACAAAAGATACTATGATGTCTCTTAAATGTGAGAGACAGTGAGAAATGAAACATTTGACCAAACGTTGTTTATCAGAATCAAATGATACACCATCAACTGTTTGAGTAAATTACCCGTTAGGTTCACTTTTATTCTGGGATGACCAGCTCATCTTCCTGGAGACCACATCATAATGGGACAACTGTGCCGCGACCTTACTGCTACCTGACATAGGGGAAAGAGACAGGGGCTGGGTTAACTAAGAGTATAGGACAGAGGGAAGGGGGAAATAGAACAAACAGGTCTTATATAAAGTGAAGCTTTCAAACTGAGAAATTTTCCAAGTTGGCCAAAGTTTAGAAAGGAAGTGGCCTCTTAAATTCCAGTACGGACAAGGAAAGCAGGTTATCTGCAGTTAGGACTGCCAGACTTGGTCCATGAACCCGCCTAGTAGCGTATCTTGAAATGACAGCCATTTGGAGTGGAGCAGAAAGGACCTGCTGCCTGCAGATACAGTAATGCTGGGCTCACCCAGGAAATGCAGGTGTAGCTCTGCCTTGCGAGGCTGTTGAGGTCGGCTTAGTTGAGTCTCACCCATGGAATGGGGGAGAGGACCAGGAGGAGGAGGTTGCCCCTGTTTGATTAGCAGGCTGCTGTCTTGTGCATGCACTACCTTATCCTAACTTCTTGCTGCCTTAAAGTAAATACTGCACTCTTCATGAGGTTTTGAGAGCAGAAGAGATTTTGGTAGGTAGAGAAAACAGGGAAGCTGTAATTATACCTGGAGGGAAAAGATGCTTATCTGTGATTTCAAATGTAAAACCCTCCAGTTCAGTTATTCTGTATTAACCGTTAACCTCGAATGGCACAGTAGGATGTTAGTTTTATAGTATCCATAATCTTTATTGCTTATTTTCCTTGCTCTGAGCAATTTTTTTTTCCTGCACAGGTTTGCCATGTGGAAATTTGTGTAATGTGAGAGGTTAAGTTGAAGTGATCTGAACGTAGAAGAGCTTAAAAGTAATAATTGCTCCAGACTCTTAAATCTGAACCTCAGTCTCTTTGTGTCATCTCCATTTGTTACACTTGCACCAAGTGCTATGCGAAATTTGACAATTTTGCTAATTTTGCTGATGGATGCTAGCTGTATCTTTAACAGTCACAACTAGGGAGGAGGTAACTGAAAGATGGAAAGCAGACTCCTAATGAAACCTTAAGCAGTGTTTTAAAAATACTATTGTGAGTCCCAATACTAGGGATAGAAAGAAGAGGTATGGGAAATGATGAGGGCAAGCTGCTACAGGGAATGCAAGAGCTTCAGGGAAATATCTAAAAGTGCAGAAAGCACCTGTCAGAGTCATGACCATAGGACTGAAGGGGTTGATAGAGTTAAACAAGACCAGAGCTGACTTTTACTCGAGTTTCAAAACTGAACCTGGCAAGGCAGGAGGAAATATAGATTTATTATTTTTGAGAAAGATTAGTGTTGGACATCAGGGTGCAAAAATGAGAGCAGATGTAGAGACATATAAATGTATGTAGAAACCAGGATAAAAAGTCCAAAGCTACAGAAACATATTCCAAAGTTGGAGGCAGCAGAGTTGCAAGGATTGTTTCAGTTTGTGATAAATTATTCAGTCCCAAACAGGATTCCAATTAAAGTTTACAATTTATTAAATGAATAGAGGCAAGCAAACAGCGCTGGGCAGCACTGGGGATTGTTCCGCCATAAGTGCTCCACCGACTCGGTAAACTTCCAAAGATTATATGCTATAAAGTCATACATAGTCGTAAGGTTCCTAAGGATTCACTAACATATGTAAAAGTTCAATCTGCATGCAGAGTTGTCTTTTTAGTGGTCTTCAGGGTCCTCTAGTGGTCTCCGATGGTCTTCCTCACCTGTCCAATGGTTGAACTTTGGGTTTCNATGGTTGAACTTTGGGTTTCCTTTGCCTACATATAGTCATTGAATTAGCTCATCAGTCCTTGGGCCTTGGACTTATCACAGGAGGCTGATGCTTGTTTCAGCACTGTTGTCCAGAGTCTATGTTATCAATGAATTTACGAGCTCATTCAAGGTCTCTTCTATTCTATCAGGCACCAAGTGGCATTCTTCAAATGCCTAACACTATCTTTGCAAGGGAGGAAACCACAAAAGAACAAGGATGCATGCAGGCACTGAGTTAGGGACTGTCAGGGTTTTGGTCCTTTCAATAGTGAGGGGTCACATTTTCCTATGCGGCCCTAATATAGTTTTATATTGACACGAATCAGGTGAACATATCTCACAAGTTCAAAAGAATATACTTCAGTGTTTTAATGATAAAGAATTTTTGAAAAGAAATATTTTTTTAAACATATGATACAATCGAGGAACAAAGACTTTAATGTGTATTAAACATTAAAAAATGGTTGGTTTAATGTCTCAAAAGAGTGTAATTAAATATGGGACACCCTCTAGATCATGACTGTTGCTGTTACAGTTGCACAGTCTGAAGTAGAGCTGTTCAATCTCGTTTCTCAGCCCTCAAGGTGATTACCGGTAAGATAGTTCCTCCCCCTTAAAATTCCTGTTGCTCGATAGAACACATTTTAAGCGAGTAAAAAACTAAACTACTCTAGTACAGACAGTTTTGGCTCAGTTGAGAAAGCAAATGAAGTTAAGTTCTGGAATTAAACTGTGTTTTACTTCTGAGTTAATACGGGAAAAATATTTGGTCGCTTCTCAATAGTTCGTGGCAAAGTGAATAGACAGACTGCTTTTTTTTCCGTTTTTCTGAGTACTTTATGGAGTCCATATTTATCATAACTGAAAACTTCCAATTTTTGTAGGCATTTGGCATAGCTACTGATGAAAACTTTGTTATCACCACAACGAACAGGAAGGAAATTACAGAAGACAACTTCAGTAAGTATCTTAGATGGCAAAATAAATACAGCTATTTCTTATATTGATTGTAAAGACCACATGATGATTGTTTATACTCTGACATGCAATTATTATAGGATTTGTACTTCCAGTTAATTATTTGCCAAGAATTGTTACAAAATTGACTTTGACAAACAAGTTTTTAACAGCTGCTCATTAGTATGATGACAGTTACACAAGGTAACTTTTTTTTACCTTCCATCACAAATTCTGTAAATAATAGGAAAAAATGGCATGTAAGTAGCTGCCACCTGAGAAAACTTGCACTATTAAGCTTGGAAATATGAAAGGATTTAAAATTAAATGTTGTTGCTAGAAGGCTGAGTAGTCAATGCTTAAGAAAATATAGAGATTACCTGAGGCTAAACCTGTACTAGTTTTGAAAGCGGAAGTTGACTGGTGCACTGAATGCTCTCACGTACTTTATATTTCATCTTCGCTGCAGACAAACTTGTTCAAGATAGAGTTACTTTATATCTGCTACAGTCAGTTGATCAAATCCTGCTTTCGGCAACCAAGGAGCGAATTGACTTCTTGCCCCACTATGATACACTTGTCAAAAGTGGGATGTACGAGTACTATGCCAGCGAAGGGCAAAATCCACTGCGTAAGTACTTGCCAAAATAATCTTATGTAAATGATGTTTGTATCACTATAATGTGGTTATAAGCAATTTAACTTTTAGTTAGAGCTGGTGAAAAAATAGTCTTAGTTAATTTTTCTTTTACAGTTATGCCCTTCATACAAATTTTTCCTTTAAAAATGACTCAAAATGGCCATGTAAGCATCCAGATTTACAGAGGTACCTCCTCAAATATTTCTGTAAGAAGTCTGAATATTTTAGAAGTAAAATGACTTCAGTCCTGATAATAATCCTGCAGATGTCATCCAGACAGGTCAGCATTTGTGTTACTAGGTTTTTGTCTCCTGTACTGACTTTGAACTTGGTGACCAGTTTTTGTATGAGATACTGTAGAATTTTGTCTGCTGTCCCATTTGTGGTTCTACAGGGCTTAACTTACCAACGAGAGCAAGTATTTTTTTAAAAAGATGCTGCTTTAGTTTTTATCTAACTGGTATATTAAATATGTAACCAGCATTTCATATTGCTTCATTGAAAAAATGAATTTCTGTTTATGGCTTCTCTGAAAATTCTGTCTATGGCTATGATTACTTTTTAAGTATGTACATCTTAGGTACAGTAGGCTCAAAATTGTACAGAAAAAATGCAAGCATCCATTCAAGCATTATACCATTCCCCCATTTGTTTCTGTTTCAAAACAATCTCCACAATGCCTATAAATAGCAACTTTATTTTTAAATATTGTTCTCCTTTTGCCTTCTCCCTCTTTCTGCACTTCATTTGTTTCCCACCCTGACGAAGACACTGTATTGGTTCAGGTTTGGGGTCTCCGTGCTCAAAGTGCACTATTAGTTTGGTCAGTGACATGTGTGTGTCTGTGCACAGAAATTGCTGTATTAGACCACACAAAGCATTCTGTCTAGATTTGTGCTTT
>VZTV01046556.1:0-38720 GCA_013400875.1 Anhinga rufa
CCTCACCCAAACAGCCAGTCACCAACTCCACTGAAAAAGCAGGGGAAAAAATGGAAGCATCCAACGAGCCACTGTCAGCTAAAACATCTTTGCCTACAGCAACTAAGTGGCTGTGTGAAAATAAATCAACAGAAGTGACTGCATTGCCAGGAAACAGTTTTCACCCTTCCCGGCTATTTTCAGTTCAGATTTGTAGGGCCTGTTTTGCATTGCCTCCTCCCTTCAGTGTGGATACTGGACTTATATGCAAGACCCTGCAAGCTTAACTGGGCACTGCTGCTGAAGGAATGATGTTCAAAAGAACATAATTGACCTTCCAGTTGCAACAGGGTGTGCAATTACTCTGCTTCAGCTGACATGATGGTATTGATTAAGCTGCAGTAACATGTCCTTCCAGAAAATCAAAGTTAAACAGACAAAACTTCAGGGTTTTGCTTCTTGGTTAAAGCAAGAGCACTCCAGTGGCTCCTGAGCCAGTGGGTCTTTTTCTCTGCTCTGTTACTCCAGAGTTGCAGGGGTGTAATGTAGGAGCGACACAGAAGTGACACAAGCCCAGCCTTTTAGAAGATGAGAGTTCCTGCAAAGTGATGTTTCTGTTCTTTCATGATTGACCAGAAGTCAGAAAATCAGTTAAAGATGGACTCACCAAACTGTGTCTTGTCTGCATCACTGCAGGAATAACATTCCCAGGTTTGACGACAGCAGGAGGGCTAACGCAAATGGCATCCCAGCAAGAACACACCAAGAAGTCACTGCTTGGCTTTGGGAAAGCATCTCTGTGCTGCGTGGCACCATTAACCACCTCTAATCTGCCCTCCTCACCGTGAGCTGGGCAAGCTCAGCTTAGTCACGTTCAGTCATTTATTCTCAAGGTAAGCCTCCACAGCCAGGATACGGGTTGTGAATAAAAATCCAAGTGCTTTGCTATAGAGTCAGCTGGGTCTGTTAGTGTCAAGTTACACATTTCAAAGTTCGCATTTTGGCAGATCAAAGCAGAAACACTTGAGTTCTGCCTAGGCTTTTGAATAATCTTGAAAACAT
This sequence comes from Anhinga rufa, assembly GCA_013400875.1. NCBI lineage: Eukaryota > Metazoa > Chordata > Aves > Suliformes > Anhingidae > Anhinga > Anhinga rufa. The sequence goes on from VZTV01046556.1 coordinate 1,042, forward strand.
AAATAATTAAGTTAGGAAAATGCAGTGAGAGCACTGAACACTGCAAGTCCTTCGAGCCCTTCTATTCTACCAGGCAGACATTTATTTTTGCTTCCCTTTGCTTTGCCTTTGATGGGGGGTTTCTTAACTGCTTCCACAGCCTATTTCTGACAAGGAAGACTTAATCTACCACTCTGTTCTAAGCCCAGTACAAACTGATCGACGATCTTTAAATACACTGCTACATAACTGAACTTATCACCTTTTATTCTCAACTTTATTTTCTCTAAATGGTTTTACTACTTTACAGAAGCAGGTGGAGGGACAGGGGCAGGAAACAACCTGGTGTATGATTAAAATAGGGCAGAGATCAAACAACTGTATTCCAAAACTCAAAGTAGATTCAATTAGACCAGATGTTACAAGACATGAACAAAAGGAAAGATTGTGTTTTGTTACGATGCAGACAACAGTGTTTCAACAATAGATGGAGTAAGAAACCTGGTCTTCTAGGTCTTTTTTATCTCCGGAGCAAATTCCACAGGAGGGACTTTACTGGAACTATAACAATTAACACAGTCTAGTTCATCCTTTTTGTGATTTTGGACCATGCTTATTGCAGATGTTAAAACCATTATGAGAAAAGCATTTCTGACTAGTCTAAGGCTCCTCTGGACAATCAGATTAGAGATTTGTAAAAATACAGAGGATACAAAGAAAGAGTGAAGAGCAATGAATTATGGACTGTATCTGACATTTAAGACTTTATCCACTGGTTTGACTTTATGCAGAAAATGCAGCCAGGCAGAACTAAAGCAAATTGGTTTAATTCCCTTGAGGAAACAGGAACAAATTTTCCCAGCAACTTTCAGCTACAAGCATGTGTGACTGCAAATTTGGATGGAATGTACAATCAGTAATCTACAAACCAGTAATAAAATGAAACATTAGCCTTTCCCTACTGCTTCAGCAATACGTGGGCACTGCCAATTACAACACTAGGAGCAGGTGGAAATGAAATGATAAAATAAAACCAAATGAAGTAGAAGATTATTTGATACTTAAGTCTATAAATTCTTTTGGACTGGGTCTCTCTTTTCTACTTATACATGCACAATGGGGCTAGTCTATACTCACTGCTGGAGGGCAGAGGTTTTTCAGACTTTCAAAACTTGAAACAAATGGCCAGTTCTTCAAGGCAAGCCACTTCAGAAAAGGAAGCTGGACTCAGAGTCTAAAGTGCTTTCCCCTGAAATCTGCCAAAAGCCCTAAGCCTGTATTTAAGCAGGAGGGCTAGCTCCAAAGAAATTAAAGTGATGGCTCAAGAAGTTAAGCGTGTGCTCCATCCCTTTGCTGAATTATAGCTGCAGAAATAATTAGAAGCCTTCTAAAAAGGCCAACATCAAGAGGAGAAAACTGTTAACTTTAAAGAAAACAATTAAACTGTCACAATGAAAAAGCAGGTGTCTTACAGTTTGGGAAAAGTACAAGTATTTCAAAGGAACAGCAGAAGCTCATAAAAGCACTATCATCCTTCCACCAAAGAGAAAACTGCAACTTCACAATCTTATTCTCAGTCTTTCTAATCACTAACTTATCGTATTTAGACACATCTCAGTGTTTGACAGAATTACTCATTTACTTTGTAAATACGCGCCCTGAGAACAGTTAGTCCAAGCAACTTTCAGAAAGAGTGCACCATATGAAACAAATGAATGGCAAAAAAAATTTCCAAAAAAGTATCTTCTGTGCGCTTTTCTGAGTTCCATCAATCCCCCACCCCTTCAAGCCATTTTCTATGCACTTCAAAGTACTGTCTCCTGAAATGTCTGGCATTAGCAGCTGCAGTTAGTCTGCACTGAACTCAAAGAGAAAATGCCTACGGATCAGATTGCCAGGCATAAGGTGTTATATCCTTCGTAAAATTAGTGCATACATCCTGCTCTATACCCTTAACACCCCAAAAACCACAGTCACATTTCCAGAAGAAAATTCTGAATTGAAAGAGGACAGTGGTGAAAAAACGCAGTGTTCAAAAGCAGAGAGTTTTAAGACCAACAGAACTGATCTGCTGAGGAATTTTAATGGATATTTCCTCAACCAGTAATCAATTTGACACTGTATGACTTAGTTCCTCTGTTCACTCCTTCCTTTACTCTAGGGTGAACATTAACACCTATGTCAACAGCAGATCCCTCAACAGGGACTACATCTAATAGCTCAGGTACAGCTTTTGTCTGCTATTTTGCTATCACAAAGTATTGCGGTCTTTTTTGCTTTGAGTTACCTGTGCAGAGGAGATGATCCTGAAAGTATCCTTTCCCACACGAAGTCACACACTGCCCGTTCTTCATTAGCAGGGATGTGTGGCACAAGGAGCACTCAAATCCATTGGTACAAGCTGAGCACGTTTCATTGCAGGCTTCCAAGAGAAAGAATAGAGAAGAAGGATGTATTAATCCCAAATGTCTTGATGCAGCAACTCTCCTTCTCTGATAAAAGGAGACAATTTTGCCTCATTCTGGGAGAAGAGTTTGAGAATTTGCATTTTTCAGGGGCTTCTACCTGAAACTTCCTCAAGTCTTAAGCCCATAGTTACTACTTAGTATGTGCCTGAATGCTTTTCCAAACAAAGCCTAGCAATCTCTTTATAATAAGCCTGTGGGATCCTACAAAGGCACAGCAAGCCACAGAGGAAACAATCACCTCACAGGGTCCAACACCTTGCAGAAATTACCTAAGCAAGTCCCCCCATCCTGGTAGAAGCCTGATTCACACGTCTCCACACAGCGCCCATTCTGCAGCTGCCTCCTTGCGTCTCGGCAAGCGTTACAGTGATCAAAGGCCTCAGAGCAGGTCAAACAGTCTGGGTGGCACTCAACTGGCACAAAGAAAAGACACAAAGGTAAAAACTATCAGCAGTGTTTTCAATCAGGAAGGCACAAACCAATGCATACTCCAAAATCAAAGTGAAATTTATCATTTATTTCTGTTGATCTGTTGATGGTTCAACGTGTGTTAGTTTTGGAGTGGTTTTTTTTTTTCCAAGACTGCATGAAAGGGGCTAAATACTATACTGCTGTATTCTAGTATGTGAGACTAGTACTGCACAGACTCAGATTTTCTAGACTATTGATAAAAAGGATATTCATTGTCCACATGGTTTGTCAGCAGTAAAAATCCTAAGTCATCAGGAATTAATGGTCCGAAACAACTTGAATTTTAGTTTCCTTCAGTCAAACCCTGCAATGTCCATGCTGGATCAGAGTACAGGTGGCAAACCACTCCCTCTCCAGTCAAAAGCTTTATGACACAGCACCGTAGCAATCATTTCCTGACCACAGGTATTTTCTCAAATGGCATGGCTGCTGTCTCTGCAGAAGCCAAGGACTATTTTCGCTTTACTACTGAGCTACTTTTACTTGCTGGAAGAAAAGCTGTCTGTTCCTTCCTGACTCGTCAGCAAAAAGGATCCCAGTGCTGAAAACTCTCCTTCATTTACACTAAATAACCTGCAAATTTCCAGGGAGATGTACCTAAGGAAAGAATCAGGAATCAAGTGCTACAGAAGACATACAGTTGAAGATAATAATGAATCCAGTGATAAACAGGAGGAATGAATAGGAGGCTCTGTATCTATCCAATTCTTTCCAATAACTTTCCAAAGATATACACAGCCCCATCCTTCCAGTCTGACAATGAACTGACTAAGTGGAGAGGTACAGAATGGACAATTTTTCCCTAGGTACAAAGAAATTCCTTCTGCTTTAACCCGAATGTTCTCAGTGAGGGGCCATATTTGCTGGTTTTCACATAAATACAGCTACGCTTAGGGCTAGATGCTTTACACTGACTGAGAATGAATGGGTTCTCTCTGCCTGCTTCCCCCAGCACATCTGTGAGAAGCAGCAATAAATTTTTGCCGGCTTTAATGAAGCAGATGCGTTAGGGACTGATGCTCTGGGCTCACAGACTGAACTACTGCAGGCTGGATTTTGCATTTGTTTCTCATTCTGTCCAAAGCAACACAGAAAAAGACAGAGGGAAAACAGCAGGCTTCAGTAAATGAAAATTTCATTTACCTTTTAGGACACAAAAATGCAAGCTTGGCTCTGTGTGTCCAATACCATGACTTCAAAGCCTGTATTTTCCAAAATGCTACTGTTACGGAAGCTGAACAAAGCAGCCAGATTTTCAAGGGTAACCAGTACACAGTGGCACTTCTTGATAAGAAGAACGGATGGGTGCTGAAAGCACTTTATAATCCGTCCCCTCCTTAGGAGCCTGTGCAGATGCCGTTCCCTTTTGAAAATCCAGGACAATTTTATCTGAACTGTACAAACCCCATTTTCCTCACTTTTTAATTTGTACTGCTTTGCATTTTTATTAGCATGCAGTAAAAAACAAGCTCTAAAACATTAATATGGCAAAAGTGCCAAGGCACTCCTGCAAATGACAGCATAATTAAACTGTGAAGCTATTTTCTTTTTACTGAGATAAAACATTAACTGGAGCACTCTGATAAAACCAAAGGTACACGAATGCAACAAGAAGAGCTACCAACAGGAAAAACTAGCAAACCACAGCTAAAGCCTACCAACTCTGAAATGTAAATCAAGGAGAACGACAATATCCTGGAGAAAAATTAATTTATATGCAAAATTAACATATAAGCTAAGGCTATCCTAATCTTTCCAATCAATTATTAACTGGCAGCCGTTCAGCCCCAGGTGAGCTTGTGGCAAAAGAGTGTAAGCAGGTTCTTTCTCCTCTGCACTGCCAAGAAATAATCAGGAGCCCATAAACTCCAAAACCCATCTTAGGATTCAGAAAGGAGCAGTCCCCTGCCTTATAAAACTCACATTAAAGAAAAAAGACAAAACATTTCCAAAATGCCAACCCCAAGGAGAAACTCTTTTGCAAAAAGAAAGCTATCATTTAAACCAGGGGAAGTCAATGGGAGCTTCTGGATGGAGCCCTAAACCTCTGAAAGAACCCTAATTAAATTATATGGAAACCAGATAATTGGCAACTGCAAACGGAAGACAAGTTAAAATTCAACGCAGGTATCAGTCGGGTAGTGGGGAAGCAAGGGCTTCAGGGATGCCAGAATAACCACCGTGCCAGAGGTGTATGCGACGCACACGCTCCCACCCAACATGAGTGGTGGCAAGAAACGATTGACCCTGGGTCCATACCTGGCTCGCAGTGCGGGCAGCAGTCACCCTTTGCCTCAACAGCCAGGCTGCCCAGCGGACAGGGTGGGCAGGAGCGCTGGAAGCAGGTCACCTCCGCGTCCCAGCATTCGCATTCTCCGCACGGCCCTTCTTCCCATTTCTCTCCGTTCTGTACAAGAAACATCGAATGGCCAGCATCAGTAGTGAAGAAGAGCCTTTGCACAAAGTGTTTTTGCCATGCACGGAGATCTCTGGGTAAATTGCACGGCTACATCAGCACTAGTAGTAAATCAAACATTTCTGGGACTGTTTCAGCTCTGAGGCCTGTCAACATGGGACTGCGTGCCTCTGTACCACTAACCCTCTTGCCCTCTTTGCCTTTCCAGAGTAAGGCAGCCTGCAAAGCACCTACTGAGAGGAATCCTTGGCCCATGAACACCTGAACACATTCCCTCTCATCACTCCCTCCAAAGCAGTTAGCAGTTTTTCAGTTAGCAGTAAGTCCTTTCTAGTTCTTCACCACCCTTTGTTTTCTCTGACTCAAAGCATTTTCCTCCATCTCCAAATTTTGCTGCCTCACTTGTCCACTTCTCTTTCACAGCCCGGTAACAAGTGCTTGAATCTGCTCTGTGTCTGAACAGATAGATGCCTGTAATCTGTCCTCTGAATCTATGTCTTTGCACAATGACCTTTTTGTCACACTTTAAATCTCTTTCTAACCTTGACAGCATTTCATTTCCTCTCCTCCTCTCTTCTGCTGCCTTATTTTCCATCACCAAGGACTGGCCGAAACACCACAGAGATGAAGAGGTATCACCGGCTTTCTTCAAAACTACCCATCGCACCCGACACCTGTCTACTTTTACTAGTCGATGGAGGGGAGAGATCTTACACCCACTGCTTCCCTCCTGCAATCTGTATCCCTTGGTCTGCTCAAAAGGCCACCAAAGCTGCCCTCAGCAGCTGAGGCTCTGCCGGCACCCCATGAGGAAGTCAAAAGGCAGAAAAGACAAGAGCAAGCATTTTAAATGCCTGTGAAGCTTTTGTGCCAGTTCCTCTCTTAAAAGAGAGAGAGCACAAACTGGAATAAACCTGATACCTTAATATGTTTTACCTCACTTGGGTCAGAGAGAGAGATCTGAGGAAGGAAAGGGAAGTATTGGCATTGAAAAAACCCAAAACAGTTTTAAACTTCCCATTTCTCACATCTGTTGGCAAAGAGCAGCGATTAGCTCCAGTCCTCATGTGTCAGAGCAATAAAAAGTCCATTACTAGTATATTTAAACCAAGATACTTAATGTTTCTTTTCTGTTTAACTTCAGAAGGAAAGTTCCTTGGAAATATTCATAAAATAATGGACTCCTGTTGCAGTAAAAACTATAATCTGTGGGAAACATAGGCAGAAAGCTATACCTTGCCCCAGCTATGTAGCCTCTACTTTATAGGATTAAAGTAATCTTTAACTCCATGAGGTGTGCAGGAAACCTATGAGTACGTATATTAAATATTAAAGGGAAATGATTGATTATATCGCACAAAGGAAAGCAAGGCAAACAAATTCTGCAACAGATGTACACATTATAAACAAGTGCGTTCTGTAAATTGTACAAGCAATCTGCAGATAATATTAATGGACTATTTTTCTGCTACACTTGCAGTTAATATCCTTCTCAGAACTGGAGAAGAAGGAGAGCCAATTACTCCAAACCTTTATGAGAAGAACTCACTATTACGTGCTCCCAAGTACCAGGATACTCACAGCTTTGGTATGTTCTTTGTAAACACAGTAACGATTACTTGAAATACATTCAGGACAGCACTTCCCATCTAAGTGAATTAATTCTTCACCCTGTAAAGAGAAAGGCTGCAGCAATTCAAAAGGAATCAACACCACCAAAAATACTGTGGAATGTAGAGGCAGAACAGCTCTTGCCCTGGAATGCAATCTTCAATATCTAATTTCACCTTATCTTCTCTCTAACATACTTCATCTCTGTAGGTACAGTTTGAAAAATGTGCTTAGTGAATACTGCAGTTGCAGAACAAACCTCAGAAAGGGCCAGGGAATTCAGCTGTAAGGCCATTACTTCATCCCTAAATCCTGCAGAGAAAAAAACCCCCAATATAATCCACTGCAAGTACAGAGACTAGGAATGCCGTATTTTTATTATGAATCACTAGGATTTTACTTGACCACTGTCAAGATTTCAATGCATAGAAGCTTACCTTCATTTTGAATGTTCGACTTTTTTTTTTTCCCAAGAGATTTTCAAAGCACATGCTCTATTTATGCCAGATGGAAAAAGCTTGTTCTTTGTTACAATGGTACAACTTCACAGAATCCACTTAAATAACTTTGGTTTGAAGATAAGAATTTAGCAGCAGGAGAAGAGCATAAAGTGCCCTAATTTGTAACAACTTTTTGTGCCCAATGTAGAAGCTTAATATTTAGAAAAGAGGGAGACTCTGTCCTAGAGAACCAGGACACAGCTCAAAAGACACAGCTCCAATTTCCTGACCTGAGTAGCTTTTCTGGACCAGATTCTCACACGCTGTAAACATACGCAAGGTCAGAAACAGACATATGTATTCAAAACCACTACAAGTAAAAAGTTACAAATGAATGAATAGATTATATTTGGTGCCGACCTGCACTGAGCACTCATGTAATCAATGCCCATTAAATGTCAGTGTTAACACCCATCCCAAATCTCAGTGGGCACAGTGTCCCTACCTTTGCAACCAGGCTGATTACTTAGCTGCGACAGAGAAGTCATGACCATTCATTAAATGTTTGTGAGGGGCTCACATACCCAAAGAAATCACACGGCTCACACTGGTTTCCATTTCAGCATGTCGCTGCTTTCCTCTGATGCCTCACAAAATTCTGCTGAGCGTCAAGTTTACCAAACAGCTTTGCTGATTTACACCAACCGGGCATCTGTTCCAGCAGTCACTCCAAGATATTTTTCACTGTGCCACATTGGCACGCTCGCCAATTTGTGATTTACTTTAGACACAGATAGGGCAATCAGCAGCACCGGTCACTGTTAGCTTCACCAAGGTAGAACAACTAAGCCAGGCCACACTCTAGCAACCCTCATGCATTTCTGAGAATGGGTAGGAGAGGAGAAACCGTATGGTTCTTAGTCATCGAGGACCACACACAGCCTAAATCTCTCTCTGCTGCTTCTATACATTTTTGCTCTTAAATCATTACTTCAAAATGCCATTGGCAGTGGTTGGATCTCATGTCACTACTATGTACTGTAAACTCTCCCATCCCCATCCCTGCCCGCATCTCCACCCACGTATATAAACACACACTACAGGAAAACTGAGAACAACTAGCCATGGAACATGGCTCGCCCAGCCAAAAAAAATGCAACCACACTGCTCTGCCAAGACTCAGAAAAGGGAGAGGCTTTGCAAGATAACTTGAGGCTTTGCTGAAGAGAGATTCATCATATTCCAGGTTGAGAACACTGAAAGGCAGCGATGGGCTGGGAGGCAGAAAAGAGGAAAAAACTGTTTTATGCAATCTCTCTCAAACACGTACACACCTACATTCACATGCACCATCCATAACTCTCAACACCCTAGCCTCATTTCTTCTAAATATCTTCTAAAGGCTTCTGCAGCTTGCTGGCAGTGTAGTCACGCAGCACCCTGCAAGCTCCATCTTAGTGATCCTGTAGTTTCTAGGGCTGGCAGGGCTGCTAGCAGCAATACTCCATTGCCACCCTACTCAGGTAGGCTGCAGCACCCCCTGCTAGTACCCATGATCCGTCCTCCTCTGAACATTGTCACGAGTGCGCTTACTTAGCTGGGGGTGCTGGCAAGGGCTCCAGCAGGATTATTTGATGCTCTGACAGTGTGAGTGGTTTTGGTCGAGCACATCCACTTCAACATCCATAGCTAACCCAGCCTGCCACATAACTTGTATTCCTAGCTCATCGGTAACCTGCTGAAAATGGCTTTTTGAAGATTAGGTCAGAAACATCACAGACGCTTTCATTTGGCAGTTACAGGACAGGTTTGTTTGAAAGGGTTTATAAGCTAAACCTCTACCCTATCCTCATGTAATGCTGCTATACTATGTCGAGCTGACTAGGATTTGTAGTTCATATCTGTGGCCTCATTACACTTTAAATAGGACGATGTGACCAGAAAATTAATAGCGCCTTAATGAAGAGATGAATCCAAATGCTCCTAGCTTCACATCAGCTCTGATTTATTGATGCAGGTGCCTAAAAAAACAGACCTGCAACTCAAAAAAAGAAAAAGCAAAGGAAAAAGAAAATATTTCATTTGCTTTTTGAGTAAATATTTTCTTGTAATTAATTAATGCACACGTTGTGCTACTGAGATAAACTATGACTGAACCTGACTTGAGGAAGCTAGTTTATCTTAAGGGAAGCCACACAGAATAATAAATCCTTGGGCAAATATCTTTTATCAAGTGGGACCATAACTCTTGTCTACAACAAAGGACACCGTCCTCCTCCTTCTGTCCTCCTAGCAATCACGTTTCATTCAATTCAAAACTGCAGCGGTTCATACTCTGACAAATAACATCACTTTTTTAGATGCTCAGGCTTGTAGATGGGTGGTTACCCTTGAGAGCCCGAGTTTGAAAAATTGCTGTGTGAGTGATAAAGCTGCACACTTTTGAACCCCCCAGTTCTGAACCCTACATGTTAACATCTCCAGTTATTGTTCTGTAAAATATCCCTGGCTTTTCTGAATAATGGATTCTTTGTCAGTACCCAAGATATGAGCATGAATATTAAATAATTCTCCCTACTGAGCCATGACAGCATGCCATCATCATTAGTGTAAATGATCCAATTTACAGCCACAAGCACACAGGAAGCTGACTGAAACAGATGCAAATGCACAAGATTTTATGACAACCATGATTGACTTTCCACCCAGCAAAATCTCTCCATGCAGTTTAAGGTCAGATGATCGTCAGCAGTACTACAGCAGTGACAAGAGTTTGGGTCCCACACTCAGTGCATTTTTGCTATTTAGAAGGCACCATCTCAGATGAACAAGCATACACTTTTATTCCTAGATACATCCTCTCTGCACGCCATCATTTGGGACCCCATGTGTGGGTTCTCACTTTTTTCAACACTCATTAAAACAAGCTAATCCAGTGAATCCATTATGTCCAGATTTTGGCTGGACTTCAGATGCAACACAAGGGTGCTGCTACTCAAGATTTAGCATGCAGGCAGCTGCTAGAAAAGCATTGCCACTGAAAGAGAAAACTCAGAAGGCTACAATTCCTTCCCTTTTCTTCACTGACACTGTGGAGTAGTGGGTACAAAGCAGATATTAGCCCAACAATTAAAACAGATGCAGTGACAAACAACATAGAAGTCTTATCCTACTGCAAAAAGGCAATTCAAAACATATTTGTGTGCGTGTCTGTGTGTGAAGCATTCAACCCTATCCAATGCACTTTGCACATCTGCTACAGAGCAAACGTAACATAACCTGGTGGGGGGTTTTAGTTTTGGAGTAAACAGCACTGGAATAAAATACCTTACCAGATTCACTTCCATGCCAAGAATGGCATGAAAAAAAATGGAGAAAACTGGAACACCGACTTCCATATCCAACTACCTTACCGAAGTCCCCTGTAGCATACAGAACGAAGATAAAAGGAACATTTCTTAAGCTTTTAACTATCTCTGACCTGTACGTCTCTCCCCATGTTCAGCTCCTAGTAAAGCCAGTGGTTGCTGAAACCTCTGGGTGTCTGACTTTCCATTATAGCAGACAGACAACAGCATGGGAAGTAATCCAAGTTAAATTGCACATGGATTCACACTAGCTTGCTTCACAGTGCAAGCCCACTTGAGCATTCAACCTTGCATGGAAAATCCAAAGTTTAGTCTCCTTTCCTGTGAAGTGTTTTCAAGGTAATTGCACAAAACGAGCCCCAAGAGAAGGGCAGGTTCTTTGAGCGTCTCAAGACGTCAGTCAAGAAAAAAGGGAAAAAAAAATAAATCACAAGACTTGACATATACATCTTGAAAACCTTTCTTACCTTGGCACACTCCACTCTGGCACACTCTGCTTCCTGGCAAGTGACTCGCCCTTCATCACACACGCAGAAGTCACAGCGAGTACTGTTCCACATCTCACTGTGGTACCTGATAGTGCCATCGTACAAGCAGCTTCTCTTGGAAGACACACACTCCTCACAGCACTTCCCAGGATGCTGCACCTTGTTCTCCCCCTACAAAACAGCAGGGCTGTATGAACCCATTGGCATGGGCACAGTGATACGTACAGCCAGGGTATTAGAGGTGAATGATTTTTAACTACCTTCTCGCAGGTAATAGAGTCACAGGGCTCTCTTAGACATCTGACTTCTCCTCTGTGACATGCACATGCAGTACAGGTATTTTTTTTCCACTGTTCACCATGCTGTTCAAAAAGAACATGTATACAGTTGTTAAATGCTCTTCGTAAATAACCAAATTCTTTCCAGAAATCTGTGCTGCTTACGGAATATGATGGCTCCTCCTGCATGTCTGTATCTGATAATGAACTTTCCGTAGAAAATGCTTATCTTACATGATCAGCAAACAGGGAGAAGAGGCATGAGGTCTAGATGACACTGTGGTGCGTATTTCTCATTAATTGCAAGCCAGTGACATTGGTGAGGCCTTAACAACTACTATTAGCAAAACATAATCATTAACAGAAAATCCCACATACATTCTTTCATTCAAAAATGCATTAATTCCAGATGATACAATGAAAGCTATAAATACTGTGACCTTCACCAGTGCTTTCTGCTTTCCTCCTTAAAAAAAGTGTGAAAAGAAAGTGCCTAATCTGCTTCTCCCTGCAAACTTCCTTTCTGCTTGCCAGCAAATTCTTATCTAGTCCTAATTTCTTTCAACTGTGTTGGCTTTCCAGCAAGAAAAAAAAGCAATAGTTGTACTAAGCTATCAGTGCTGGCAGAAAGTCAGATGTCACGGAGAAGGGAAAGAGAGATGTGCCAGAACTTGTGAACAACTGCCTTTTGGTGTGGATCATCAAAGGTTACCTGGTACACTCTTCCTGACACTGAGCAGGGCTTTGGAACACATTCTGGGCAGCATTTTCCAGGAGGCATAACCATAACTTCATCCTAAATAGAAAGCAGGAGAGAGAAATAAAATAAGAGCATGAACAGTTAACATGGGGCTCAGCATCACCACCTGGAATTCCAGGCATTTAGTATCTGTGTGATAACCCACAGTCACTCAGGGCTTTGTTTTGGCTCCAATATCTTGGGGTAGTCTTCACAGCATGAGATCATTGTAGAAAGCTAGAAAAATATTTCTTAATCTCATTTTCTGGGCTTCTTTGGATGGCAATTGAGGTCCAAATACATAGGCAAGTGTATAAATACAGATAAAGACACACACACATACACATATGAGATAGAGTACATAAATTCCAGTACACAGATATACAGAGAAAAAAAAGTATATAGGAAGCTATGTAGAGAAGCACACTGAAGCATGAGATAGAGGAGAAAAGACTTTTTTTCCTGGTACTGCAACATTTTGAGGCTTTGAATTTGTGATTTACACTTGCCATCTCAGGCATTTGCACTGTTTTAGTTAAATTCATATAGCATAACTGTCTGTACAGGTGTTAAATTATGCTTAAAACTGGATTATCCTAATTTAAACTTTTTAATGACTGATTTATATCACATTAGAATAGGTTGGTACTTCACATCAGTATAACAGTTCCTGCATGCCTCAACTCCATCCATCCAAAATGTGTCTCTAACTCCCCAGCTACAATTTCACGTACATCCAACAATTTGGAATAGAATTGTTCACCAGCACCTCCCTCCAGCCACATCAGGATGATTGGAATACTGTCTTGTGGACTGAAAGTAGAGTAGAAATGCCAAGCACTATTATCTCATCTGTTTTGTTAGTCAAATCACTAGCTTTCAAAGATGGAGTGGAAGACTGTATAAAATTTATCAACGATAGATTTCCCAGCAGAGTTAAAAGAACTCTTTCATGGATTTCAGCAGGACATGTGGTGGGATGTTCAGGTGCATTCCTGCATGCAAAATGCATTTTTGAAGTTTCTCTCCCTTGGCACCCAGGGAAGGGCACAGTTATCTGAAAGATGAAAGATGAGAGTTTAATACTGGGAGAATTTATGTATTTGCTTTTTACAGGTAGCAGAGAATGAAGAAAGTGACAGAGATAAAGGCACATGCAAGAAAATGTTAGGTATGATGGAGAGCAGAACAGGATCCTTGCACATCTTGCCCAGGTCCCTTCCACCAGGCACCTTGGTAGTAAATATCTGGAACACCTACAGAATTGGCTTCCTGCTGCATTAACTTGGATGCTCTCAGCCAATTATTCTCAGACACATCACAGCAACAACACAGTCATTTCTGTTTCCACAAATTAAATCCTAATGATTAGCTGATTAAACATCAGTGCAATCAGTCAGCAAGTAACATCAGTCCATTTGGAGTGGGAAAGGAGGAATCTAAAGCAGGCACAAATTTGTTTTAATACACAGTACTTAGTCAATGAATACTAATTGAGTATCTCAGGACAAAGCAAAACAGAATTAGCATGCACAGAAACAGGTGGGTTTTCCTTCTATCAAAAAAAAGTGTTAGTTGCACAAACATCTGGTCCAGTAATAGAAAGCTGGGCAAGCATCAACAGGAAAAAAAGTTTAGGACTCTTGTTTTGGTTTTCCTCAGTGCTACAGGGAAGTGTGCTCAGCCAGAGCACACATTTCAAGGGAGCTTCTGGATTCACCATTGGAGCGTGGTAATAGATTAAAAAAATATTTGGGAAACGGCAGCTCTTAAAACATAAAGTCAAGGTCAGAAAGAGGGATTCCCAGGGAGCCAGTTTCTGCATTTCCTTAGCATGGCACGCTGTTGTAAAGGAGTACAGCAAGGTGTCCAGGAAAAGTGGTACAATGGGTCCAATGAAAAGAAACCAAAGAGCATAGTCACACCCTTAAGCACTTCCAATATAATAAAGAGAATTCAAAAAATTGAGTCACTTGTACAGAGCGTAGTGTGTTTAGCCTGCTGCCATTACTAACCCCTCTGTTAGCACCATATATAATCTTGTAGCGTTTTGGTTGTGTTGTTCACTGCACAAGTGCTGGGAACTCATTGTTAGTCCACAGCAAAGACCTTAGAGTCAGAAATGTCCCAGTTCTCTCAACTGTACTAAAACCATGAGTCACTACTCGAGCTTGCCTAACTCATCTTACTGATTTTGTTGATCTCTAAAAACAAACACATGTAAGGAATAGCGCTCTGAGCCTTTTCTTTCAGCTGAAGTTGTCTTGTATTTCTAAACTCTTTAAGTCAAAAGGGGAATTGAATTGGCATTCAACTACTTTCAACTGTATTTCTAGAGTTCTTGTAAAAAAAAAAGGAAACAAGACCTGTAAACCAAACTTTTCAGCTGCAAACCAAACACTGAAATTTCTGAAGATAAACCTCCATTTAAAATCTTTGTTTTATTCCTTCCCACACAGATATAAAAACATTTCCTGATCAACCCCACATATTTTTTTTTAGTGTAAAACAAAAACCAGTTTCTTTAGGCAGTACTTGTCCTTAATTAGCTAGCAAAGGCATGATAAGAGTAAAATGGTGGGGAAAAGATCATAGAATCACAGAATGGTTTGGGTTGGAAGGGACCTTTAAAGGCCATCTAGTCCAAGCCCCCTGCACTGAGCAGGGACATCTTCAACTAGACCAGGTTGCTCAGAGCCCTGTCCAACCTCACCTTGAATGTCTCTAGGGATGGGGCATCGACCACCTCTCTGGGCAACCTGGGCCAGTGTCTCACCACCCTCATTGGAAAAAATTTCTTCCTTATATCCAGTGTAAATTGACCCTCCTTTAGTTTAAAGCCGTTACCTCTTGTCCTGTCACAGCAGGCCTTGCTAAAAAGATCATCCCCATCTTTCCTACAGTCCCCCTTTAAGTACTGGAAGGCTGCAATAAGGTCTCCCTGCAGCCTTCTCTTCTCCAGGCTGAACAACCCCAACTCTCAGCCTGGGAACAACCTCAGCAGAGAGACAGACAGCACATGCATACTGACAGACTTAACCGTTGCTCCATATCATCTCCACACATCAAAACTCCCTTTTCCAAATCGCCCACTTGTCATGCAGAAGATTTGCCTGCTAATATGTACATCTGCATGAGAAATGGACCTTGCCAAGGGAAAGACGACAGTCATGAGTAATGTCCCCAGAAAGCCAATGGGTCCTGACCTGGCTGCACAGTAGAGGCTGGCAGGAAGCTGTGAAGCACTGAGCTGTGCCGTCCCTGCAGACACATTTGGAGCACCGACCAAGGTGCCAGTCCTCACCATCCTGGAACAAGCGTCCATCGAAGGAGCAAGGTTCTAAGAGATATGAAAACAATGGGTAATTTTCTTTTCCAATGTCTTTTAATCCCTTTCCGTCACCCATAATTACAACACAGATTTTGTGCATCTCAGAATTCAAAATTCTGGTTTGTCAAAGCAGGTAATGACAGTAACGATTCCACCAGTTTTCAAGGGCTTTAGACTTGGTGAATTAAGAGCTCTGGATGCACTTTTCCCACTGGACTTCTATAAGAAAAGGTATCCAATAGCTCAGGCATTTTTTGGAACTTGCAGTCCAAGTCTGCAGGTGCCAAAGGTACCCTCAGTACATAGCAAATATCTGCATCTTTTTTTCCAGATTTTAATCTCCAAAATAAGGACATCCGCTCATCACTTCCTCTTGGCCTATGGGCAAAGCTGTTAAAAATGTAAATATGGTAGCAGGACAGAAAGAGAATTAAGAGACCCACTTGACACCAGTGTCTTCTTAACAGAACTGAACAAGAAAAGAAAAGCTTTCCAGATTTGGGACTAAAAGGAGTTTTCCCAGTGACCTACTGCTTGGATCAATGAAGTCAGATGGTGCTCGATTCACATGCAATACTCACCGCCATGGCCCACACATTTGGGACAGCAGGATCCCTGAGCAGTGTATTGCAGTTCTCCTCGTCCACAAGTGAGGGCTGGGCAGGCTGTGGGGGTGCAGTTCACCTTCCCGTGGGCACACGAGCACCGGACACATCCAGAGCTGGCCCACTGCGTGCCATGCTGCAGTGCACAACAAAACAAAAGGCACAGAAAACACATTCATTAATCCAGCTGTCAATGAGATATGTAAATATACCTTCTCCCTTTTAAGCCCCCCATCACCAGTATTAACTTTAACCTTTGGCTGGCCCACTCAATCTTTGTGCATTGTAGCCCTTATTGCTGGCTGCACTGTTGGGACAAAAAGTAACTTAATAGTGGTAAAGTAGCAAACCTGGACATCAGCCTGATTTACCTTCCTGTTGAAAAGTGGCATCTAGCAACAACCCTCTGCAAAAGACCCAGGCTATTGGATACACCCCCTCTCCACTACATTTTCTGTAGGGCAAACTCTAAATTGAGACACATGCTTTCTTTGGAGAAGTATTCAACTCGGGGCCCCAACACACACCTGACCACAAGGAGGCATGGAGAGGAAAAATTGGGCCCAATAAGAAACATGTTGGTGTATTGCAACACTCTCCAACAAGGAGAGAATGTTCATTTTTACAAAACATGCAATATTGAATGGAGGGAGTAAAAAAGCTCTTGCCAGATAGAGGCTACCCATTTTCTTCGATGGAGCTACCACTAGGGCCAGTGCTGCTAGATAGATACTTGTAGAATGAAGGTCAAGTCAGAAAGCATTACAGTGGCTTACTGACAAAAGAGAAAACTTCCTTCAGGAAATCTGTGCCAACCATCAGGATGAGACAAAAAAAATTGTTTAATGACCACCTCAGAGTGGAACTGAGGTGTGACATATGACTATAGGTACAAATATGCCTATAATCCCTGGGGGGATGCCCACTTATTCACCTGACTTGCGTCCCAAAGAACAGGCTTACAGAGAGTCAGAAGACAAAAGCTGCAGCAAGAATACAACACAGCAAAATGCAGCAACAGCAACAAGAAGAAATATAACGTAATATGAAATAATATAGTATCACCCAAATCACAGGCAAAAGAAATTTGAGAAGAGGATGGATATGCTACCCCTCCTATTCCAGTCTTTGCCTAGCTCGTAACAGATTCACGCTGGTCATGCCTCACGCTGAAACAGAGGGTTACAACATCCATCTCAGGTGTAGAGCATAAGGTCCAGATATTCAAATGGATCTGGGCATTTTAGCATATATTTCTTAAGATTTGGACCTGACTTGCCTCTTCTCAAACAGAAAGGTCTGTAAGAGACCAAACGTAGGACTTGAGTTCACTGTTAAGCCATTTTTCTACGTTTGCCTATCGTTCGACATGATTCATTAACTACTACCCATGAATCTTTACTTTTTTCTTATCTATAGACACTTACTGTTCTGGCCTTTCAGTCCCCCTAGGTGAAACCACATCCTGGAACCTGCTTCTTGAATAATTCAGGATTACAAAATACATAACCTGGGTCACACAACAGCAATCAATCTCTACCAGTATAGATGGCTGCTGAGAGAAAAGCCTTCTTTCAGGATAGCTAATATGTCAAGTTCACTGGGCTTTGCTCCCCTCCTAACATTACCATACTGTCTCAATCATCTACAGAAACAGCAAAGTTAATGAATGAGTGGGAAGCTTTCTCCCCTTAAGGCAAGCAGGACACACGATTGCTCGGCGACACATTCCCTTTTTGCAAACCCTGCCGACCAAACTCCTGTTATATTATATTATCTGATAGTGACAGAATATAAGCCCAAAGAACTATCCTTCTCCCACATGTCAGCTCAGCATCCTTCACTGATGTGAACCAAGCAGAGCGCTAAATCTGGAAAGGATTGCCACTGCCGAGGAACATGACAGAGTACTCACGCTGTGGATCTGTCCTTCATGCTGGCAAAATCCTTCAGCTCGGGACACACACTCAGGGCAGCACTTGTTGGGGGCTATTTGGAGCACTTCTCCCTAAAAAGATACAAGAATCCAATAAGCAGTTCAGAGGAAACAGAGACTTTAACATGAAGGTAAAGACACGGGGCCCTGCTGGACCCAGTGCTCTCAGTTTGGAGAGGAAACGTATTAATTGAAATATATAAAATACTGCTGCTACAACAGATCCCTTTGTTGAGAGGTGGCACGTCAGTTTGCTGTATTTGACATTCTACCATCGAAAAAACAGTAGGAAAATGTACACCCTTAACAGCACAGTTAGGAAGTCCCCAGCTGTACTAGTATTCAAACCAGAACAAAGAATAGAAAGCACTTATTCAAGACAAAACCCAAGATTACTCACTGAAGGACCTCTGAGAAATGTGGTATAGATGTAATTTTTTCAATAGAGGGTTTTCTACATGTACAGGATGGATCTCAGTCTAGCATTTCACCACCCCAGAAGCACAGCTGGCAGGCAGAATGAATGCGTAGCCATTAACTGTACTTCTTTGGCTTTATAATCACCACCTTTTTTTTTTAATAACACTACTTTAAAACTAACTGAAAACTACTGACCACTTCCAACCACAGCGTAGTCAGGTGATGCTACTACCACTCTGCTGTGCATGTTCCAGGGGCTTAGCAAGCGCTGACCACTCGCTGCATCCTGTTTGGCAGCAGGGAAAATGATGATGCTGATGGAAGCAACTCATCAGACAAAGGGCAAAACACATCAGTGGAGACATCAGTCAACACTGGGAAGGATCATGGACTCCCGTCATTGACAATGTCTCCACAGACTCTCCAAAGCAATGCCTTCATGTTCCTCCCTGCTGCAGATTAAACACCCCAGGCCTGGCACAGCGCCCCACAGACAGAACAGCATCAGCTGCTGGAGGATCCTATTTTGCAAGGGTGCCTGTCACTGATGGCAGCTGCACATGAGGGCCCCTGGCACCACCTGAGGTACCACAGATCTCATTATTTTCCTCCCAGAGCTAATAACAAAAAAGGACCAAACAATTTTACTGATGTGAGCAGAGTAGCTGGAGAGGGAGAGAACAGAAAACCAAAACCAGAGAAGAACATCTCAGGTTCGGGAAGTGAAATGTAGAAAAATTTTATCCATGAGATCACCTTCCTCAAAATATTGCCACGGTGTTTCTCAGGAGACATACTCCATCCTTTCCACTTTGAAAAGGTATGGCTAACGTCTAAGGGATTCCTGCTCAGAAGGGAGTGATTATTTGTTTTGTTATAAAAAAAAATGAAGACACTGCGATGCCAAAAAAATGTCTCCCCTTTCACCTCTTTATTTGCATGATAAAAGCGACCAGAATAATTTGAAATGTCACAGATTTTCTTTCTCTGTTTTCTAAAAGAAACATTTTGATTTTTCAAACCGAAAAAAGTTTCTCACTTCAAGGTTTCTTTCAATGCCGTGTTTCTTAGGAGGTGGGAAACAAAATTAAATATTTAATTTAGCTTAAACCATTAAATCCTATTCAACTGTGATCCTGCTGTGGAGAAACTGTTCTTGGTTGTTGGTTTGTTTTGGTTCATACAACAGAAATGATGTTTGCTGATTTTTCACCTACTCAAAGCATTTGGTATGCACAGCAGTAGGTTTTACATACAAATGTTTAGAATACCACTGGGTATGCTTTTTGCAAGGACTGCCTGGTTTTGTTTATGCCTTGTCGCTGTAAACAAGATCAGTAATATTAGCATAAATCTCATAATAAGCAGATCAGAAATAAACCACGGAGAGGGAAGGCGATTTCTGACCTTGTTCATCAGTGGTTTGTTTATGCTTGAAGGATGATCGGATTTCTTTTTCTTCTGAGATCCTTAATGATCCTTTTCAACATTTAAATGGCCAGAACTTTATGGAACACTTCAACTCTTTGTCTTGAGGATTACCCGTCTCAAGGAGTCACACAGATTGATTTCACACTATAAATCTATTTCCCTTTATAAGCTTTAAAGTTGCCACCTTTTCAGTTATCCAAGTTTTCAAAATGAATACCTTATCTATCTCACTCATTGTTAGGTGTTCCATAACAGCACTTTTTTTTTT
Organism: Anhinga rufa; assembly: GCA_013400875.1. Taxonomy (NCBI): domain Eukaryota; kingdom Metazoa; phylum Chordata; class Aves; order Suliformes; family Anhingidae; genus Anhinga; species Anhinga rufa. The sequence continues at coordinate 21,291 of VZTV01046556.1, forward strand.
TTTACTTCTCTCCTCTTTAGCACAAAAATTCCTAATATTTCAGTCTTGCTTTCACCAATACACAGTGATAACAATGGGAAAACCCAATAAGAATCAAAATTATTTCCTTGTTAATGCTGTCATATTGGAAAATATTTTAACCTGCGTCATAAAGCCATATAATTATATTGGCAGTGCCCCTTTAAAACACTAATTTTCATTGTCAGTCATGTGTACTAGCCCAGTAATCCAGATGCTAATGCAAGACCAATTCCACGGCCAATTAGCTGTAACCATTAATGAAGGCTCAGACAGAGAAAGATAAACAGGACACAACGAAAGCTCAACAACTATCACAAGGCAGAAGAAACTGAAAGACAATCTCAGCTCTGTTGTTGTTCATCAGATTGGAAAGCGTCCACCTGCATGTTTGAGGGAGACCCAGCTCCACGTTCAAATGAAGGGTGACTGGAAGCTGGGCTCATGCTGGGAGGTCCAAACGCAGTTCAGGGGCTTCCTTTGGGGACCAGACCACCCTTGGAGCACAGGCAGCCTGTAAGCTGTTCCAACACCAAGCCTCTGGCCGTAGCATGGCAAAGGAAACAAAGGCCTCACATGCTTGGTTTTGCTTGTGTGTTTCTCGCACAGGCTTGCATCAATAAGAAGTGAAAGGGCACAGAGACTGTGCCCGAGCCTGGGAAGTCACATACACCCTGGGAGGCGAAATGGGATTTCTCTGCCCCCACTTCCTTCCCCCAAATCCTGCTGGGGATCAGACTCTCGGGTTCAAAGGGAGCTGCAGGGAGGCAGCTGAGCCCAGAAGGTTGATACGGCAGATGTCACCACAGTGTACAAAGACAAGCAACCAGCTCACCTCTGCCAGTTCCTCCAGGGAAACACCTCATGCTGCATCCTCTTTTTGTGTCCCTCTTAATACAAGAGGAGCTTTGCTTCCACAGGGACTGTAGGACCAATTACCCCAACTGCTCCCACTATTCCTTTATGTGTGGCAGACCCAAAGAGGCATTTTGTATTTATAACTATTGCAGGTGTTTAAAGCAGGGGAAGGCTAAACTCCAGAGTTACCTGACATTTATCCCACCGCACAGAACGGGTCAGCTGGCATTTGGACAGTTGCAGCCCCTTACCTTCTGAAAGTCACACTGAGGGTGTTTGCAGACAGTAGCTTCACAGGTGACAATATTGCTATGGCAACGGCAGTCTTGGCAAGAATCTGGCTTCCAAACTGTGTTATTCTGCAAATAAACATAACTTTTAAATTAGATCTACACAGCATAAGGCACGTGCTATTTTACACAACACCAAATGACTCAAATAGCTCAACATGGACAGACTGGAAGAGTAAAGTCTGCAACAGACCACTCCTCCCTCCCACATGCTTATCAGGCACAACTTTGGTACTATTCGTTCAATAACTTCAAACACACAGTTGAAAGCCAAGGCCATGTATGGCAAATAATCAACTCCAATGGCAATATAATCGATAGGAGACAACCTCCAATAACCTCAAGGTAAATAGAGCATCTCTGGGAAACTTCTCTATAATCAAGTTCAGACTGTCCAAACTGCAGCTACTGCTACGATCACAGCTTGTGCTGAGGCAGCTGAGCTAGCTTTGAGGCTAACCCAACTCCTGGACAGACAGCTGTGGCTCCGTACAGCAGCCCATGAGCTGATGGGGAATGCAGGTAAATACCAACACGCTTGAATCCAAAAGAACTGTTGAATATAGCATTCAAAATTTTCAGTCTGCTGGATCACAGAAATAAAAAGTTCTCATGTCAAAACTATGATGTAAACTGTGCTTATTACGTTAGGCTGTAAGATGGAAGGAAAGCTCTGAAGAGCCTAAGATGCAATTAAGCCGATTTAGTAAAAAATGCTGAATGCATGGCCAGGTATGAACAGGGACTACCTGGTCACATTTATTCTAAAACATCATGAAGGGGACTCTGACCAAGCAGGCAGCCCAACAGACTTGGAAATCGCTGTCACCACCACTCCATCAGTGCACCCAACCGGAACACCCACAGCTAATTCGCAAGGGTTTTCACCACCCCTGCCTGACCCCTGTCCATTCCCTCCGCACTGAGGTCAGGATCCCACGCTGCCACCATGCTTTCATAAGACAGCTCAGGCCCTCATCCAGTTCCTTGGACACTTGCCAGACTTCTTCTCTCCCGCCAGTTTCTCCAAGGTCTGAGCAGCCACTTGGGATTCATTACTTTCGGTAGGTTGCTTAGAAAACAAAGCCTTCCTTCATTTTACTCCTGAACACTGACTTCCAGGCATCCTGACATCAAACATCAGCAGCAGCATCCCAGAGAAGCAGCCAAGTCTGCCTGTCACACTTCTTCCTCTGCCTGCCACCCGCTTTCCTATGAAAATACCTTGCATGCACTCGGCTCCTCTGCAGTGTACCTTCACCCATGCCAAGTCCCCTTCCTCTGGGAGTTCAAAAAGGCAACCAGTAACTACGTACTGAGATAATCTGAAGGTCACAATTGCTACGTTCTTATTTAATTATCTCTTTTTAAAAGCCTTCAGTTAAATTCACCAAAAGAAAATGGAAAGAGGAATATCAGTTTCTCACCTGAAAAACTCTTTTCCATTAGACAACCACTGTGCTTACACTAAATTTATGCCACACAGGAAATTTTCCTGTAAGTGTAGTACTGACAGTCGCTACCCAAGCCATTAAGCCTAATTTTTAATTGATCTAAAAGACCATACTTTGCTACTCATTTACATGAGGTAGTGATTTACTCCAATTTACTCACAGTGTAAGGGCCAGAAAAAGGATCCCAGGAACTACAGGCCTGTCAGTCTGACCTTGGTGCCAGGGAAAGTTAGGGAGCAGATCATCTTGGGTGCCATCATGCAGCACATACAGGACAACCAGGTGATCAGGCCCAATCAGCATGGGTTTATGAAAGGCAGGTCCTGCTTGACTAACCTGATCTTCTTGTATGACAAGGTGACCTGCTTAGTGGATGAGGGAAAGGCTGTGGATGTTGTCTACCTGGACTTTAGTAAAGCCTTTGACACTGTTTCCCACAGCACTCTCCTGGAGAAACTGGCTGCTCATGGCTTGGATGGGTATGCTCTTCGCTGGGTAAAAAACTGGCTGGATGGCTGGGTCCAAAGAGTTGTGGTGAATGGACTTAAATCCAGTTGGCGACTCGTCACAAGAGGTGTTCCTATGGGTTCAGTATTGGGGCCAGTTCTGTTTAATATCTTTATCACTGATCTGGATGAGGGGGTTGAGTGCACCCTCAGTAAGTCTGCAAATGACACCAAATTGGGTGGGAGTGTCGATCTGCTCAAGGGTAGGAAGGCTCTGCTGAGGGATCTGCACAGGCTGGATCGATGGGCCAAGGTCACTGTGTGAGGTTCAACAAGGCTCAGTGCCGGGTCCTGCCCTTGGGTCACAACAACCCCAGGCAACGCTACAGGCTTGGGGAAGAGTGGCTGGAAAGCTGCCCGGCGGAGAAGGGCCTGGGGGTGCTGGCTGACAGCAGCTGGGCATGAGCCAGCAGCGTGCCCAGGTGNTTGGTCTCTTCTCTCAAGTAACTAGCAATAGGATAAAAGGAAATGGCCTCAGATTACACCAGGGGAGGTTTAGGTTGGATATTAGGAAAAACGTCTTCATTGAAAGAGTGGTCAGGCATTGGAACAGGCTGCCCAGAGAGGTGGGGGAGTCACCATCCCTGGAGGTGTTCAAAAAATGTGTAGATGCAGCACTTTGGGACATGGCTTAGTGGTGGACTTGAAAAAGTGCTAGGTTAATGGTTGGACTTGATGCTCTTAAAGGTCTTTTCCAACCTAAATGATTCTATGATTCTATGGTTAGACTGCTTAGTAAGAGCAAAAAAATCTTGAAAAATCTGGCCACTTCCTCAAGGCACTTACACAGAAGCTGCCAGGTGCTATGCTCCTCTAAAAACTTCATGTGATATACTACAAGCCAGCCTGTGCAAGCCATTGGGAGAGGCAATTCATAGGTTTCACAAGGCCTGCATGTTGGAAAGAGGGCACCAGTAGAGCTTCTCTCTTCTTTGACCCATCTGGCATCCAGGGCCAACTGTCAAGTAAAGAAGGCCTCCCCTCTGAAACTGTGCTCTTTGTCAAAATAAAATGGCTTACTCTATGATGCTGGATCAAGAGTGTAAACCCTGCAAACAGTGGGATAACCAGAAATACTGCTAACAAATCCTTGTGTCTCTTCACTGCTTTACAAATGCATTTAATTCGTATCAAACTCTGCTCTTCTCTCGCGGTAAAGTCCAAGCACAGGCAACAAACACTCCGGCAGCATCAGAAATTTAGGGAGATTCTCTGTTAATGTAATGACAGCAGCAACACTAACCCTTAGTAACAGCAAAAGATGGCAGTAAGCATACAGTCCCTTGGGGCAAGAGATCAGCAAGACAAAGAGAGATGGTAACTTCTGCTCTGGTAATACAGCTGGTTCTCCTCTCGCATACACATGGCTGTGGCTGTAGAACAGAAACCTTGACTTCATCTCTGCCAGCAGATTTATGGTACAGTTACAGAATAAATTCAGGTTAGGTAAAGCTCGGCACACACGTAACTTAACACACATGCCATAGTTAACTCATTCTGCTCTCTTTAACAAAGTTTTATCATAGTCAGATCCACCTTAAGACTCCTAAAACCATAATACCCAGAACTCCTAACATCTTTCAACTGTCAAAAAGTGATGTTTAATCTCTTTAATGAAACCATTTGATGTATCTATTGATTTATTCCTTTGCTTCTTTGTTTCCAGCTGGAAGGAGAATCCTAAAACAGTGGGTGGCAAAGGAGAAAATCTGTGCAAGAACAACGTCAATGCTGAAAAGCAGCCTGCATTTTAAAACCGGCAGCTCAAGGCAGGGTGAGGCTGCTGTCGCAGAAGCCAGACATGGGGTAAGCACCTGGCACAGGGAGCCAAAAGGGAGAGAGCAGATTTAGTGCCTCATCACTTGACTCTCCTAAACCTTTGCCCTGGGGCATCTCTCCTTTATAAAAAAAAAAAAAAAAAAGAAGTATTTCCATGGTGGAATAATGGCCAAAGGTTGTTGCAAGAGGTCAGCACAGGGCCACCCTAACTCACATTCTGAGACTTAAATGCTCATGTTTCTGATAAGAAAACCCTCTCTTTGGTCTTCTCCCTCCCCTGTTTTCTATTACAGTCTAAGCAGGCTGGCTCCTATCTGTGGGCTTAAATCAGCTTTTTCTATAGCCACCCGGCAGATGCCTGGAAGCATCTGCATGCATCAGTGATTTCCATTTGCCAGGTATCAGATCAAAAACAGCATATCTCTGCAGAGGTTTTAAGAATTCAGAACCTAGTTAATAGTCAGGAAACTACTACCTGAGTTTTCGGATGTGTCTTCCACACAGCTTCGTGTTTAGCTCTTTTAACAGTTCAACATTCAGCTTAAGATTCCTGGCTACTGAGCAACAGACCTCTAAACTCAAATTTTAAAAGTCTGATGAAAATTAAGTTTACTGATTTCTCTATGGAAAGGTGGGGGTTTTATTCTCTGTAATGCTACCAAATGTCTGAATGTTACTGTCACAAGAAACAGCAAAAAGCAAAATTTGAAGAGCAAGGCCATCTAGTTCTTTTGAGATAGGAGAGAAGAGCAGCACATGAACCTTATACACATGGTAGAAACACATAAAAGAACAGGGAGGTTATTGCAACAATTACTTTTGGTGGTGTTCCTGGGTGCTGACTATTTTAGGATCACATTTCAAACTAATTTTAATGTGTTCCCTGTTTACACGGAAGCATGTAGCTAACAGCTGCTAAGACAGAAAAGCATAACAAGATTTATTGGTGCATATGTAGAACTCTCACAACCTGGACAACGCAGTCGGCTAGTATTTTCATTATTCTTTTTGGCTTTTTCATTTCAAACATTACTATCGCTAAGGCACCCAAACATGGGCCAACAGCTTAGGCATGTTCTTCCCAGTTTTGCCCTTGGATATCTTCGAGATCTTGGTCTGCCCAAGCTAGGGTAACATGCTCAGAAGTGACACAGAAGCCCCAGTATTATAAGAAAGGCTCCTAAGTCACTCTGCTGATAGGAGCTGAGATACTAATCACCCAGCTGCAAAATGAGGATCCCATCTACTCCTCCTGTGCTCTGTAAGGCTTCGTTACTATTCATGAGCACTTACAAAGACACTTTAAAGCTCCCAGGTATTACCATTTAAAACATTAAGCAAGCCTTTTCAGTAGACACTTGGAGAGCTGCTGTAAATCCGCCTTACATCTCCAAGGCACTGTAGCGCAGTGACAAATTATCTGCTACAATTTAAGTGCTGAATTCTTATTCTGTTAAGAGCGTACTTTTACCAATGACAACTTAAGGGGCTTTTTTCTTAAAAGTACTAATATAATTAACAGTATAAATAATGAAATACAGTGCACGGAGCACTTTGAAGATGGAAAGCACTCCTTAATTGCCAAGTAGTGCCATTATATTTTATTAATTCTTTAGATTTCCCTACATCAAAAGAAGAAATGATACCTAATTCAACTAAATTTTAAAACGCCATGCTGCAAGAAAAGATATCCATATTACTTGGTTGGTTTGAGGAACAGGGGCCAAAAAGGCAAGGTCTGCTCACAAACCTTTAGAGCTTGCAGGCACCCAGCCACAAGATGAAATAAAATAAAATCCAAGACAGAGAAGCACAGTGCGAGCACGTGCCGGGTTGGAGAATACTGATGAGGATTTAGAAAAAGGCAGGAGAGAGAGCAAAAGAGCTGCACGTTAAGAAAAGGCTAAGAAGAGAAGAGGGCAAGAAAGCAACGAGCTGTAAAAGTAAAGGAAGGCTCAAGCAAAGAATAAGCTAAAGAGACAAAGAGCAGACGTAGCGCGGAGTGGAAACCCAGAGCAGCTGTGAGCACTCATGGTTTGCTGCTGACACACCGTCATATTAACCAGAGCACAGAAAGACCTAAATCTCTTTGACCATGGCTTTTTCGACTGGCTATCATAACTTTACACGGCTGCACCTGTTCCTCTCCTACCTCAGCAAAAAAAAACGCCCAACGAATCAAAAATAATCAGAGTCTGCTATTAATACGTAAAAAGCTTCAGTAATTTGATCAGATGCTGCTTAACATGGGATATCGTCACGCTAGATAACAATCTGTGCTCTATTCTGGTGCAATGACTGTGGAAATAAGAAGCATACAACAGCTGGTTTGTGTCCTTCCCCCAGTCCCCCTGCCATTTCTTATGGCTTCATGAAAATATTCAGTCAATCCATAAAATATCACTGGATGCTGGATTGTCCCCTGTAGCATGCCAGACTTGTAAAGCTGGTCATCTGGATGGTGGTATTGCTACAATTACTAGAGCAGGGCAAAACCAGCAGTCTACAGGTGAAGCCTTAATATTAGCAAAGAACTGATGACATTTTTACCGTCACGCCGAGAACAAGGTGATTGTTTATCATGTACCCTACTAATTACCTTTCCTGCTTTTATGAGAAAACAGTAAAACTCATGTGATTAACTTTCAAAGGGGCTGCTCTGTCCCCAGGCCCCCAGATGCACGCGAAGGTGGCACTCTCACTTCGGGGAGCAGAGAGGCCACACCACAGGGAGAGGAGCTGCCGTGCTGCTGGGAGCGATGCACCCACAGAGCATCCAGCCCGCGTGCTCCCCGCCATGAGCCACCGGCTTGGATTTACTTCAGAAGTCGTCCTCCACCGGAGACAACTGAGGGGAGGCAGGTATCGGATGTCTCAGAGGAGGAATACCAGGCTGCTTTGTTGAAATCGTAGGCAGAGCCCAGAGCAATTACGCTTTTGGTAACAATTACCAGCATCACCCACCAGCTGCCAAGTGAGGAGACTTGGCAGCTCAATAACACCGGTTTCATTTATCATTTCCACTCCAATTAGCTGACAATACCGGGCAATTGGCAGAATAAACCCAAACGTAAGGGAAGCTGAGAGACTGCTACATGGTCTGTGGGGACGTCCATTAATAGAGCGATGAAGAGATGAAAGTAATTCAGAGACACATAAAGGATTCTTAGTGTCCATTTGGGTTTAGACTTTATGTTTTATCTTTTGCAATAGGGAGATGGTGCTGCCGCCAAGTAAGTTTTCAAATCTGGTACGTGCTTGCATATAATAAAAACTCCTTGAAAATGGGCTTTTAATGGGCTTATTGCAACATGCCCACAAGCTGAACAACACAGGAACAGCTCAGTCTCTGAAACCAAATACAAATTCAGCTCATCTCAGCGGAAACAGTTTTAGCCCTACACTTCTAAGAGAGAGCAGAGCAATTAAGGCAGAGCATACAGCTTGATTAAAAACACATTAACATGAACACAGTTTCAGGAATCGGGAACTATTTTTCCCCTTCTTCCAACTAGGGAATTAAAAAGTTACACAAATTAAACACAGCACTGTTTTCATGGTTCATTAGTCTCATGCTTTCCTACGTTTTTTTCTAATGTTAAGTCTTCTACCAGTGGTACCAGCCTTGTAAAAATCAAGAGTCTACAAATAAAATTTCCCCGTAGTCCTAAACTATTTCAGGGATGGGAAGACTATGATATTCTAAGATGTTCTTTAATTACCTAGGTGCTGTTGTAAACTTTATCCTATCTTTCACACAGACACAAAAGCAGTCATTAGGAAAGGGCTCAAATCGAATGCACAGAGCGAACAGGGTAGGTGAATTAAAACAATGTTTTAAACTCATTGGATCTAATCACAATTTAAATCAGCATATACAAATCTTAATTTAGACCAACAGGTCAATCGTTTTTCTGCAGCAGTGTTCCTCTGTAAAGGTTAATGCCTTTGGTTGGTCACTGTTAAAGTAGATTCATCTGTAGTCAAACATATTCTTTATATTAAGCACTGCACTTGGGTTTTGCCCTGAGTGGAAGAAACACTGCTACCTCTAATCGCTTCAGGGACTGCCGTTTACCACATTATTCTGATTCTTACCCATTCCTCCCCCTTTCCACTCAATTCATATCTGCACTTCTATAATGAACAGTGGTACTATCTCTGAAGTAATCTTTATTAGTTAAATAACTTCCTCTGCGATGAGTACCTAAGGAAAAGAATTTTAGGACATTTTGCATTTAAAGCAATAATTAAAGGTAATGTAGTTGCATCACACTAAGTTTTTAGACCTAGTAGATCTCAGCCCAGTTTTTACTGTTGAAAGAAGGGTTTTTTTCCCCCCCCGTGCTTTTTAGCCCTTAGCTTTAAAGGAAAAGGATAAACTGCTCTAATACACTGAAATTAATAATAATTTCCTTGGTCCCTGCAATAGAGCACTACCATTGCCAGAAATAGATTCAGAATTCTATATATTTTTTTGCAAATATCCAGAAGCAAAACAGACTGACTTTTAAAAAACATTTGATAATACATCCTGCTTGGTTTTCCTCATTAATGTACATGACTTTCAAAAATTACAATATGCTTAAGCCTTCCTAGTGGTTGTCAAAATTTCAAATGCATTTTTTTCAAAGGAAAACAGATTTAAATAGAGAGCTGTTCCAATGTTGTACTTTTTAATTTATGAGTTTTCTGCTCCAATTCTGTTTTAAATTTCTTTTGCATGTATATATGCAGATATGTGGCACAAGCTTGACAATGTCAGACAGTCCGTTACGCACGTGTTCAATATTATCAATAAATAATGGATATTTGGAAGATCACACTAACACTTGCTCTCACACTCTCTCACACACACATTTCCCCCGTTCCACAGTTATGTCCAAAGCCTAAGCAACATCCAAGGACTTAACTTTGCCAGCTTCCATATTTTGTATTTTATCTCTTCCGTGGGAGCAGTAATTTTCAATTATGTTTATGGTTATCTTGTAAAAACTGGGAACTTTTAACCCGGTTATAAAATCAGCAGTGGAGGAGAAAGGAGGATAAAACATTTTGAGTTTCTGTCTTAGCCCTGCATTTGGTTTTATTATCTGGGAACATATACAACTTGAAAACATTACCCCAACGAGAGAGAGCCTGAAGAGTATACTTCCTTGCATATAATCAAGCCCTCTTTCCTTCTGAAAATCAGACCAAAATCCCTCTGGTAAAACAATAGACAATTTTGAAAGAGAAAAAAAAAAAAAAAAGATGAAGCCCCACAATTTTAACAACGTCCCTCAGGCTAGAAGATTGGCTTTCTCCGAGGCCTGGAGGGTACAAAGTTGGTTCCATTTTTAAGCTTTCACCCACAGCCAACACAAGCAGGAACTTGGTTTCCTTTTTCTTTTCTTTTGACCTGAAATCATAAATGATTTCCTCTTTTCAGGACTTTAATAATAAGGCACCTCTTATCTGATCAAACACGAGACCTCCCAGAAACTAGCGGTATCTGGCAATACACAGCTGTTTCACACTTTGATACCATGAAGCCCCAGGTAAGAAAACCCACACCCAAAACCATACAGCACAGTCGCAGGAAAGCACCCAGAGGCTCTGACCACCTAACCATGGACAACAGTCTGCCCCAGCATTACAGGGGCTAAGAAATGAAAGCTGTAAACGCTTACAGCAAGTCATTTTTGCACAGCTCCATTTTTCCTCAACCTGACTCGTTTTTAAAACATTTTCTTAAGCACCAACAATGTGGCAGGAGCAGGAAAACCTTGCCCAAAACAGCTTGCGGCTTCTTTCCAAACTTTCTTCACATGTTGGGTCCATCTATAAAAGGATGTGGTGAACAACTAGTAGTAAAAATTTACTGATAGGGAAGGGGTTGCAATTTTAACACCACTGCACGCAGTGAGAGTAAATATCCATCTCACCCAGGAGCTTGCTTTGACAACAGCCAAAATCATGAGAATACAAATACAGAAAACAATACTTCTTCCAAAAACATCCCCCATGCCGTTTACATTTCAGTGACTTCCCAAGTCAGAAGTCATGTTTCAGCATTTAATAATTCTCATGGCTTTCTCCTCTCTGAATTTGTCCACTCTCCCCTTGAACTCCTGTAAACTTTAAGCATCGTCACCTTACAGCAAGGTTTTAGTGCTTTATCACGCACGGCGTGAAAAGGATCATCTCCCTTGTGGAGAACTAAAGCCTGCATTGCACTGTTACAAAAAAAAAGACAAAAATGGGGGTCAGACAAATAAATGGCATGATAACACACACTGGGTCCTTGCAGAGAACAGGGATTTTCCCCGGTCAGCAGCTTAGAGTAGGAGGGGAGCATAAAAAGAGAAGAAACAGAAAAACCTAGAAGACCTACACTCAGTTCCTGTTTCTGCAGGTGACTACGAAGATCTCAGGCAAGATGTTTCTCTCCTCCGTGCTTTACACTGCCCTTTCCATCCTGTGTCTGTCTGGACTGCAAATTTCCTGGCATTGGGACCAGCCTTTCTTACATCCTTCTCCAGCATTCAGCATTGTGTGCTCTGATCTGAAGGCCTGAAAAGGAGCTGATGCCACGGCGGCTCAACTGAGCCAGCCAAGAAATGGCAGAGCTGCTGATCCATGCCTGACCCTGCTGATGCCATCGGGCCATGAACAAAAACCCCTCGCACACACGCCTTTGCTGCAATACGCTGGGAAAGGGCACACAGGAGAGATGATCTTTAAACAAGAAAGGGTGGTTTTTTTCTTCCATTTTCTTTTGCTGTGGACTTTTTCCACGCCAAATTGTGTATTGAGTTTGATGAACCGCGCACACCAGCAATTCTCCTTAGCATCCAGAAAAACATTTGGGGTCCTCCTGTTGGGTTGGGTTTTTTTTCCCCTTTACTCAGCTCCTAACCTGCCACTAGAAAATTTCAAACATCCTCCCCAAAAATGACTTCTGAATGGATACCAAACCCAGCATGTTTGACTTAACAGCTGTTGAAAAGGGAGGTAAGGGATTAATTTATCCTAAACTTGATCATGGCTTTAATTATAGCATTTATTACCATATAGTGGCTATCTCTGGAGCAGCAGGAGTCACAACCTCCACTGGGCGATGCTCCAGCGTATGTGCAAAGCACGCAGGTGCACCTAAGGCAAAGCGCACCAAGAAGGTTATGTTCTATCTCCTCAGAATGATGCTGCCTGTTTGAGAACTGAACCTGCAAAAGCTGCCGGAACTTCAGCAGTCAACATCAAATATTGACTGCTGCAGAATTGCAGGGAACTGCTGTCAACTAGCGTGCACAGAACCACAGCCTGAAAAATGATAATCACAGATATGAAATTGGCCATTAAACCGACTAAATCCAGCGCATATATTAGAAGGGATTCCCTGCAGAGCACAGCCTGACTATACCCTCCTAGGAAACACTGCGGGCCTTTTCAGCTCTTTTTTTACTTTTTCAAAAGGAGGAGGGAATATCCTCTGTAGTCCCAACACAGATATGTCAAATGATGAAGGAACATTGCCAGCAGGATGCATAATTTCAAATTCATCCTGTTGCGCTGCTGAAACGAAGGCTATGTTGGGCCAAATGCTTCAATGTTAACTGTATCTAGCCAGGGGAGAACGAACATCACAGGCTAAGCCTTTTAAACCACTTCTACAAAAAAAAAATCCTCAACCAAACCAAAAAAAACCATCAGGGCATGAAAATCATTGCAGCTCAGCCAGCTGATTCAGCAAAGAAAGAAAATATCCTTCAGTAAAAGTTGTTTCCAACAGCCCCTCAGAACTACTGTACCAGGTGAAACATAACTCTATTTCTACTTTTTGAAGGCAACAATACACTCTAGAGCAATTTTGCAAGTTGCTTTAACAAATATATAGGTATCTCCAATTCCAAGCTGGTTATTTAGGAGGTATCCTTTCAAAGTGCAAAGCAAGGAATTATGTGCCTCGAATCCCACCATTGTTACGGTGGATCCAAGCGCAGTAATCTCTCATACAGCTCCCAGAAAATATAACCCTTTATGTCCTTATCTTCAATCTCAGCTCCCTGTGCAGTAGATTAATAAACTAGTTCTCTCCTTCCTTCCAAAGGGGAAGGGGACCCCTGCAAAAGTCCTGCCGAGTCATTAATCTTTGTGAACAAAGACTTCATTGCTGAACAAAAATGATTAGGAAAGGCCTGCGGAAAGAGGGATTTCACAGGCTGTCTTCATGTCCTCTAGTATTGTTTCAAGAGCCTCTGGTTCACTGGTAGCTGTCAAGATTTAACAAGGTGGTAATTTTATAACCAAACAAATTGAAATTAATGGCAGCAAAAGGTATGTAACAGCTTACTATTTTACTCAAATACACAGGCTCCATGTTGTCTTCTGTTACAAATGATTACATTAATTGATTTTGGCACATAGAAACTACAGGCTTAGAAACAAAATTAGGGTAAAAATATCCTGAAAAAGGCAAAGATGATATATGTATTTGTGTGCTTTATTTTAAGGAAAGAAGTCTCTGTGACTGTTTTTGATAGGTAAGATGTAATAACAGACAGTGGTTTTTAAATGCTTCACACCATCCATTTCTGCCTTATTTCCTCTCTATTTTATAACAAACTTTTTATGGAGCAGTGTTTAGCATTCCTCCTCCCCATGTGTTAATCAGGTAACGCAAAGAGGCTTTTCTTCTTGTCTGCCCCACAGAGGGACGGACTATCTTGAGGAACTCACCTTTGATGAACCAAAATACGGTAATAACCGGATTCACAATAGCAACAGGTAGTGTGTGTAAAGAACACACACATCAACATATTAAATATAACTGCCCAGCTCCTAAAGGATGGGGGGGAAAAGTTCATTTGCAGAAGCGATTGGCACAGATGCTTGAACACAGTCAGCGTGTCTGGTAAGAAGGGGGAATTTCAATCAAACAGTCGTTTCAACGACAATATTTGCATTGAAGGGTGGTATCAGTAGAAGGCTGCAGCAGCAGGTGTAGTAGCAGAATAGATCTCAAGGCCCTGGCAAATGGAGAAATACAATTTTCCCAAGTGATCAGTCTAAGCATCCTACAATGACAGAAGTTCCTCTATGAAGTGATTAGAAGGAAAGGGAACAGGTGCTGGAAGGAAATATCGGGGTGGATGGGAGTGTTACCTTGTGACAGGCTGGTATCACACCTGAAAACCAGCAACTCCTCCAGCAGTACGTTTTTTTTCTTATTCTGTTTGACTTACGGATTACATCTGTCCAGTCATTATCTGCATTATCAGCACATTCGACTGTCTGGACAGTGTGCAGGAAAACATTACACACAACCATTTCATCTTGAAATATGCCAGAACTGGCTTTCTTTCCTTGCTGACTTAAACAAGAAAAAAAAACCCAAAACAATAACAACAGCAAAAAACCCAGGTAGCGACAAATATTTTCAAAAAACAAAAGCTCCCCCTGTAATTTCAGATTGTAACTCCCAGCAAGATTACTGCTGGACAGATAGGGAAGACATGAAGAAAGACTTTCCTGTGCTCATCCCCCCATCCCTCCACAATGAAAGGAATAATCTCCTCTAGCACACACGCTACCTAAGGAAAAAATTACACGTGCCTGTAATTGTATTTCAAACTGTTTCCAAGACCCGCACACTGGGACCGTGATTGATTATCAGGACAGATCAAGAGAGATAGCATGGGAGGAAGGAGAGAAGAAACAGTTGAGTTAAGCAACACAGTCCTTACTATTCACTGGGTTTATTTATGATTTATTTATTTTTTAACAGTGACAACAAAGTGTACCCCATGCAAAAGAAGCCGAGAAAAATAACAGCTAATTATCTCTTGCTCTACAAAAGAAGGAATTCCACGGGTATAAGGTTACGCTGCCTGTTTTGCTGGCTTCATCACCTCCACACGCATCTCTGTTAACAGTTTTTGCTACTGAATTGTAATGAGACGAGACCAGGCCCTGCTCGGGAAACTGTTTAATGCATTTTTTTTATTATTATTATTCCCTCTAGATTCTTTTCCTCCTCTTCATTGATTATTCTGGTTTTATGACCTTCGCTTTCTCTATTGCACCATTAAATAACAAGAGCACAGGCTTGCACGCACAGCTAGCTGGAGCTATAGAGAAAGGTGAACACCACCCAGCATGCTGCCCTGCTCAGTGACTGCCCAACTAACAAGCAAGATGTCACTTGCCCTGAGAAAAGCCACTGCCAAGCATCCACAATGAAATCTTTCATTCAATCTAATACTAACCAAAAGCAAAATACCTCATTTTGATGGAGGGCATATCCAGCAGCACAGTACACGACGGGATCACCCTACAACAGTACGTGACAGGCTCAGAAGTCAATGAGAAAGAGCTGAAAATGGGAAACTGCAAAGGCAGAAAAAGGTGGATGGAGACAAATATATTCTAGAAGAACCAAGGGCAATTGCTCCTGTAAGCAACCAGTCACCAGTTGCAACAGGGATTCTTAGAAAGAAACATGCAAACCTTGCTGTGATGCAGGTCGCTGCAGTTTCACCCTGAAGTGATGACTTCTCAACAGGACAAGAACTACTTTTCCATACCTCAGCTGGGCACTCAGCACCACTGTACTCCAGTCCAACAGGCTGCTGACAGCAAGCCCAGTATTGTTCTTTAATAAGGTTACAAACCCATCCACATCCAACACCATGTATCCTTTTTTTAACAACAAACCTGTAAGCTATGCAAAATCGTCATCCATCAGTATTTTCCCTAAAATAAATCGAGAGGCTGACTCACAGTACTGAAAACACTGACAAGATCAGCCAGATCTGATCTACAGCCTCAACTGCAGGTTGGCACCAGGTAGTTAGCATCACAAAACGCAACCAAGGTTCAAGAGGAATGAGCAGGTTGAGGAAGCAGAGGCAAAAACTGGTGAAGAACACCTGTGGAGGAGCAGTCCTTGCCAGTGGGTGCAGTGGAAGCAAGAACTAACTACAGGGCTGGAAAGGGTGGTCAGATGAATCATGAGCCGTTGCTTTTCGGGGAGGTAGGGATAAGAAACAGTTGCCTAAGTTATTTAAACTCCCTCTTGTGAGACAGATAAGAGAAAAGCAAAAAACAGGGCACAGTGGGTGTCAGCAGGAGAAGTACCCTTGTGTTAATCAGCATGATTGGCCATCAGCCAGAAATAAATTGTATTATCTGCTGATGAGTGGCAGCATTCGAAAGGAAATAAATTGCAGACATCTTCAGGCTTCTGCTGGAACAGTTCATTTTGCTTTCATTACTCAGAAGCGCTACATAAAAGGTCATGGCAAAAAAAATATTTATTTAAAATTAAAGCCCTATAATCCTATCTAAAGTACATTTATTTTTTCAATGCATAAGAATGTGTAAACGCCATGCTTCTCTGAACAGGATGTCTTATCAGCTTGAGAGAAACCTCAGAGTTCCAGTTTTTAGTAACTTTGTTCATGAGTTGTGAAAGAAATGCCTTGGTTAACAGTACAGTAAATTCCTTGAAGAGAAGTAGTATAATGCTGACCTGCTGTTTTTGTAAGAGGTTTTTGGGTGGTGGTGGTTAAATATTTTGCATTTTAGTAAAATAAAATTTCCAGCTGCCATTTGAAATAGCAAACAGCAAATTTATTATTTTAAGAGCAATATTAACCTGTCCTACCTCTTCAGTTTGTAAACTTTTTTTAAAATAAGCAGTAGCATTTTCAAGCCATGTACTTAATCATAAAAGTGGAGACACGCTTTGGCAACAATTATCACCACTGTTTTTATGGAAAAAGAAGAAGAAAAAGTTGTTTTCCTGACAGTCTTACAACAAAAACTGAACAAACAATGGCTATGCAAATGCACTCAAGTGCTAAAATATATATTCTTTCATGTGAATTGTTATTCTGTTGAAAATTGTAGAGTCTCCTACTTCTGTTCTCAATTTAATAAATATATAGAATTTAATTTACTAACATTTTTGGATTAAAAATTAGAGGTAGTAGAAGTGCAGGCAGGAGAAAAACATTTGAAACTATTTTATTCGTAGGTCTGCCATATTTTCTTTGCTGTCGGTATGTTCTCTGCTGTAAGTCATAGAGCTTGCAAATTCAACTTGCCAGGGCTCTTCGCGATTACGGAGTCTCTTGTGGCTGACACATATTGTATATTTTTACACAGTTATTAATGAAAACATGGTCTATAGTGACTTCCAACTGAATTTATGATAACATTTTTTTTTATGAAAAGAGCAGTTGAAAAGACTGTATAGTTAGGCAATAGTTTATATTTGTTTCTAAACCCTTCATGAGGCTATTTTAAGCTTTTCAGAAAGGTAGTAATTAGCTCCTTGAATTGCAGACCAGGTACAGAAAACTTCAATAGTAAGCATTCAAAGAAGACTTTCATACAAATTAAAGAAGTTAACAAAATAAAGTAAAATGTGTAGTGTGGTAATTAACTAGGTAGATGTTTATATACAGCTGGATTGTTAGCTTTGGANGAGCTGAAAATGGGAAACTGCAAAGGCAGAAAAAGGTGGATGGAGACAAA